>WKFP01014995.1:500102-575145 GCA_011057875.1 Pterocles orientalis | reverse complement strand
AAAGAAAGAAAGAAAGAAAGAAAGAAAGAAAGAAAGAAAGAAAGAAAGAAAGAAAGAAAGAAAGAAAAAGGCAAAACATCAACAAAACACTTGGGTTTCTGCAGCCTGCTTTGCCTCCACAAATCTGAGCACCTGAGATTCAAAAAGCCCTGCATTTGAGAAGGACCTTCAGCAAGTATTTATTTACCATGTAAAATTGGTAAAAGGCTGCTTTTCTTTCTTTTGCTCCCCGCCCCTCCTCCCTGTAGCATAAAATGTATATCAATTGCTTATTTTCTTACCTTTTCCTTTTCCCTCATATTTTATTGGGGGGTGATGAAGGAGGGGGAGTTGTTACTATTGTTGTAAGGAAGATTCTGGAATCTGTGAACACAAAGTAATAGTAGTTTAAATAATGAGAAAAAATTCCACATGGAAAGCTCATCTGGCTGTGGCAGTTTGTGACTGAATGAGAGAAAAGTGCCCTAGAAGCTATTCATTAGGAATTCACTGGAAGCTCTCAAACAAGCCTGGCAGAAGCTGAAATTGAAGTGGTCTCTGACCTAATTTTCTTCTGCATGAAACATCTGCATCAAGGCACTCTTTGATGTATTCCACTTGGCTCTGTCTACAGTATTGTATCACATGGCTTCAGTGTTGCCTCAGTTTTAAAAGACATTTCCAGCCTGTAGAAGGTAATGTGATGTTACTGTTACCCAAACTAATCACTCAATGTGCTCCCGAAATAGAAACAATAGAGGTTCAGACAACGATGTCTGCTTTGCAGTCGTTGCTGCCTAAGCTCACGGTTTAAAAAACCCAGATCTGTGATATTCATCTCATGTAATTCATCAACACCAGGAAGGGGAGGGAGAAGGGGGAACTGTGAGCCTTCTGTGTAATAGTATGTCAGAGGACACAATGCTTTACATGTGTGAGCTTTGCATTCTTTGCCACTCCAGCCATACAGTTAGTTTAGCACACCGAAAACAAAAACGGGGAAATGTTGGAGGACATTATCATAAAACCTCAACAGAAGAAGCTCCTGGTTTTCATTTTTGCTGTTTGTTCTCTGCTGATTGACACCAAAGCTCACAGTGAAAGAAATGCAAGCTTGTTTGTGTAGATGTGTGGATGATGTGTGATGTATTTTGAATATATATATCTTTTCCCCCTCCTTTTCTGCACTACAGTACACATTTCAGATATTCTCTCAAGCTCTTCTCCAAGTGCTGTAGAAAACATAGCTGCACAAAGATATCTCTGTATACATATGCATACACTTACACATATATATACAGATAAGTGCATAAATAAGAAATTATTAGGGTCACTTCTTTACTTTGAATTAATAGATTTTATCTTTCTCTAGAAAGGTTTTCTGCTCAGTCTTACCTAATGGCATGCTGCTGTTTCCCCAACCTTACTTGTATTATGTGAATAACTGTGGTGTCTTTTGTATTCCACCCCCTGAAGAAGAATCCTTTGAAATTCTAAATGACTGTGCTGCGGATTTTAATGTCTGTCTCTTAGAAATAGCCAAGCAATACCTACTCATGGAGCAAGATGCAGCAAGTCTTTTGAAAGTTATTCTGTCTGCTTCCTAAGCCCCATGAGTGTGTGCGGGTGTGTACACATGTGATGTTTAATTCTCTAAATGTAGGGCAGGAATACATTATTTCCCTGTCAACCACTTTCTCTCTCCTCCTGTCCATCTACTCCACCCTTCAAATCTCTCCTACTTTTGTTGACATGGGAAAAATAAAGCTAACTGTCCAGGGAGCTTGTCTAGGTCTTGTGGGTACAGCATGAGATGAGTTAGTAGCTTCTCAGAACGGCTCTTTGCAGAGATCAGAAAGAAAAACCAGCCCTATTGCTACTAATTAGATGCCTCCAGGGTAATCACAGCAGAAAAGCCATAGCCCAGGAGCCTCAAATAGCCTGCTCCCTGGGGTCATTTTCACAGGTTTGCACTGAAACACATCAGGAAGGCAGGGTGAAAGGAAAAAGACTCACTCCTATTTGACTTCACAACTGGCAGATACCTGTGTCCTCTCTCTGGCGCTTCTCCTTTAAGCCCACATTTCTTTGCTTTGCTGATCAGTGGAGGACTTGTATCTGGTAGCGACAGTATCATTAATTCCTCAGACAAATTCCATCTCCTGTTGAAGTGATGTGTTTTGCTGTGCTTGGAGCTGTATGCACTCTGACAGCCAGGTCCAGCTCTGGAGGACTTCCTTAGACATGCATGTTCCTGAGACAGTTCGGGCAGACAGAGAGAGGTGAAGGGATGCACCCAAGGTCATGCAGACAGTAGCCAGGAAGCAAACTCCACCTCATCTTCTGACGGCTAAACTGCAGCACTTTGCGGTGAGAACACACCGTCTCATCTTCTGCAGACAAGCACCAGGCCAGCCCTCAGTGCCTCTTGCCAGCAATATATCTCCTTGAACTAATTTTGTAAAGGACAAAACCAACATTGTGCAAAACAACCAAAAAGTCCTACAGCTTCTTTGTATGTCTGTGGTTTCTGTAAGGGCAGCAAGGAGCAGGGAACCCCTGTCTCACAGCATTCACAGATAACAGCCCCAAAGAGTTATTTCGGAGAACATATTTTAAATAAGAAAAGACAAGGTCTCCCAGCAAGCACTGAGGTTGATTTACACTTCTGCATGGATGGGGTTGGCTGCAGACAGTGTCTGGCAGAAGCTTATCATGCCCACTCTAAAAATACTCCAATGGGCAAGATCTGCTCACTCAGATCCAGCCTTAGTTCTCAAACAGTGACATAATATTCAAAAGTGGTCAAGAGACTCTTTTGCAGGCCTGTGATGCTGAAGAATCCAGAGAGGTCACAGCAGCAAGGCTTGAAGCAAGTGGTTCGTGCCCAGGAGGAAGCCAGTTTGCTCCATAAGAGTGGGAGATGCCAGGTCTGGGGGTTGCTTTCTGGGGTTATTTTTCTTTGCTTGTTTTCTCCACAAATCACTCCTTTCCTCCCGCTTCTTCATCCCCCACCCTTGCCTTTGCTCTGGTGTCAGAGACCTGCCCAGTATGGGGGATGGTCATGCCTTCCAAGTGTTCCCCACCAAGCCCCTGGTCCTTGGGTAAATTTAAGCCATTGTTTTTTCTCACTGGTTCTCACTGAGCTCTGGAGACCCCTGTTTTGCAGTGCAGAAAGCTCCAGCGTCTCCACCAGCATGATGTTTCCTCTTTATCCACCCCCTTACATCTGAACCCTGGAAGACAAGCTGGGTTTTGTCTATTCATTTGGCAGATGGTTAGATTCAGACCTTACAGGAACATAATGTTAGAAATGGAGCATGTGTATGTTTGTGTTTGTGTGTGGTGGGGAAAGGATCCCAGATCTTTTTCTTCCTCTGTGGTCTTATAACTACTAGCAGTTTCACACAATCTCCTGTAGGTAACAGGAATAAAAAAGCTGCCTTTCCGTGCCCCCCCCCCCCCCGTTTCTTTTCTCCCCCAAGTCTTTGCTGTATATACCAGCAGTGTGGTCTAGGCCAATGCTGAACATTTGTGCCTTGGACAATAGCACAGTCTGGCCTGACTATTATCAGCTGCTGTTTTCTGGTTAGCTTTCCTTTTATTCAAGTGCACAATGCAAGCCTTTATCACCCTTCAGTCATAGTGACTCTTGAGGAATACATCTGGTTTTCTCTTTCAGCAGCTCTGAAAAGGTCAGTCTGTTCATTTCTTATTCGCAGGACACCACATTTTTTCTGAGCTGGAAAGACAGGCCTACACCTTTTCATTCCATCTTGTACATAATTAGACATGGTGTCGCTCTAGAAACCTACCCTTGAAATCCTCCCGAGTAACTCTTTCAGAGACAGGGGAGACGCGGCAAGGGAGCGAGCAGGGGGACCACTTCCATCCAGTCTTAAATCTCATTGTGTGGTCACAAAAGCACTTCCCCAGCATTGCCAGCCTGCTTTTTTCCTCTTCTCCTTCTCCTTCTTCTCCCTCTCTTTTTCTTCCCCCCGGCTCGTTTTCCCTCCTGACACTGGCTATTGCTTTGCAGACACACCGCAAGTCTGCATGGTAGAGGCTCTCACATAAAGAAGTCCTCCGATTATTTGTGCAAAAGAGGTTGCAATCATTTTCCCTTACACAACATCCCACATTCTTCAGGCGGGCTGTAACACAAAAACAAGTGTGCCCAAGAGAACAGAGCTCACAGCAGCTGGTGTCTGACAAATTATCCTCCTCCAGACAGGCAAATGGTGACTTGAGTTCCAGCCACCCAAGGGATGTGTGTTTTGGTTTCTCCCTCCACACTGGGTAGGGTGAGCCAAATCCTTCTGCGATGGAAATCAGTGCCGTCCACTCAGAGCCAGGGGGTCTCACCTCTGCTGGAGGTCATTTTCTCTTCCCAGCTGCTGCTTGTGCATTTTGGTGTGAGAAGTACCAGGCACGGCTGTCACAACTGCTTGGGTGATGGCTGCTTCTGCCATCTCCATGCCAAGGAGGAAAACAGTGTGAGAACCTGGATGATCCCATTCTTCTGCTGAGGACAGACTGCCAATATCATCTGGCATGGTGAAAGGGGAGGATGTTTCATAAAATTCATTATTGACCGGTAGGAAAAAAGCTAGGAGCATTAAATTAATTTCTGCCAGGCAGACAAGCTTAGAGTTGCTGATACTCAGTCAAGGGACATTCGGTATAAAACCACTGGATTATTAACTTATCCTGCCAGGACCACTACACTGTCGGAGGATGATTCTTGAACTCTTGAAACATACCCAGGTCACAGAGTTTCTGGTTGGTTTTCTTTATGTATTTCAGCATTTTTGTGTCATTTCTCACAGATGGTAGAAAAGCCTGTTGTAGGCTAAAACCTGAGAGAGAGCTATCTGATTTTTTTTGCGTGAACCCCATTTTTACCTGTGTTGATAGTGACGTAGTTACAGTTCATCAGGGCAGTTTTCCTGTGGTGAAATCCTTTCCTGTTTTGTCCTTTGCACATCTTACCATAGTACTTGAATATTTGGTGCAAGGATTTTTTCCCAGCAGGGACAATCCCTACAATTGAAATCTCACAACCTGAACCTTTATAAATCACAGTTACCAGGGGTTTTTTCCTGTTCGCAATTTCTACCTCCAAGACAGATGTGGATATGCCTCTTGTCCCCACCACCATCACCTTGCTGTGGTGCTCACAAGAAAGCCATCAGGGTAGGAAGGGGAAAATATTCAGCGGGAGAGGAGTATCACAGTGGTTCATGTAGGTGAGAGCACAGACCTCCCATTTCAGCTCCAGCATGTCCAGAGAGCTGGTAGGTCTCTTTCTGCACAGCTGAGTCCAGGGACATTGCCTTACCCCAAGGAGTTCACAGCAGAGTGAAAGGAGAAAAATGAGCTTAAAGAGGCAAATTAATTTGCTATCACACTACACTACTCTATGAGTTAGCTGTGAGACTAGGAACAGACCCTCCTCCTCCTGCATCTATTTATTGAGTCGCTGAACCATATCTTCTCTAATGGACAGCCTCTCTTGTTTGCTTTGCACAGAGGACTTGATCTACTGCTCCAGTATGGCAGATGTGTTTAAACAGACACATTTCTTATTTAGGCGAGGTTTGTATTTTAAAGCAAGTGAGAGGCTAAAGACAGAGGGAATTTAGTTTCTGGTATTAAAATCATTGGTTGGTTTAAAGCTATGTATATTTATATATACACATACATATGTATCTCAAATTAAAGCCTTCCAAGACTTTTTGTGATTTAGAGTCCTTTAGCAGTGAATAATGGCTTTAGGACACGGATGGAGCACTTGAAATCTTTATTAATTTATCTATACGATAGCAGCTCCTACTAGTACAGTCAGACTTTGGAGTTTATCACAGTTTCTACCAAGGAACACAGATTTTCAGGGGTTTAGAAACCTGCCCACAGCAAAAATACATTTTTGGTCTAATCACACCAAGCTTACAGCAAATTGGAACAGAAATCAGAAAAGTGCAAGAACAGTTATGTGGTTTCTGATTACTTCTTGTAGAAAGACATAGAAGTTTGGAGTCTTCACCTGCTGTAAAAGATGAGTGTTCCTTTCAGCCCAGCATTGCCTATCTTATAATTTATGTTTTTTCATGACGCTGAATTATCACCACCTTGTCTTACACATTTCGCCTGCACATGAGATACCACAACATGGGAACAAATGTCCAGACCCTGGCTGAAAGCCTGAGGTATAGTCATCCTCACTATGCTCTTCTGTCCTGAATAAGGATGGAAGGTAGGTCTTCCTTGAAAAGACACCTTTCTCTTAAACATCTTATGGCAACAAGTTTCATAAGAAGTTCTCCACATTTAATTGTTTGTTGTATGGTGGGGGTTTTTTTGCAAGCACTGATTTCTATTGATTGGTGGTTTCAGGAGAAAGCAAGCCATGGTATGGTATACCTGCTTTCAGAATACATAACTATGACAAACTTTTTCCTGTTTTTTTGGACTAAGGGAGATGTCTGTCTCCAGGTGCAGCTGTAACAGAAATAAGAATGAATATAATAAATGACAAATATGAGACACACCAGCAGAAGCTGATTTAACCACCCATTGTTAAAAGCAATAGATTATTAATGTATCTGCCTAGCAACAGATTATCGATGTAAACCCTTATAAACCTTTATTTAAAAAACCCATATTCTGTTGATGATTTTGTACTTGAATTATTTTCAATTTGGAAAAGCTGTTTTGACAAACATGATTACATTAAACTTTTCAAAAAAAGTTAGTTGTCTATGTAGTGGTTAAAGCTTTAAGACCAAAAAGAAGCATTCCCATAAGGAGGGGTAGCTTTGCTGCAGCTGTGATAGTCTCAGGACATAAGCAAGAGAAAGTTTCTAGTTTCCAATTAACTTTTCTGTCAGAGATGGTCTAACAGATGCATATCTCATGCGACACAGAGAAGTTGTTTTTAGCTTTGAAGTATTTGAAACGTAAAGAAAAGTTTTTAAGAGTGGAAATATTTTCTGTTTTTTACAACTATCCCTGGCTTGTCTAGGTAAACATATGTTTTCAAAAGGTAAATGTTGTCTTCAGCAAGTTAAGTTTGATATTTCAATACTTCATTCAAAAAACTTCATTTCATAGGTAATTTCCAGAATTCATTCCAACTGGAGGTGGGTGACATCAAATCTGCCAGGATTCTCTGGGAGAATGAAGAACTGCCCGCTGCAGGAGATCAGGTTTGAGACCATCTAAGGAACCTGAAGGTGCGCAAGTCCATGGGACCTGATGAGATGCGTCTGCAGGTCCAGAGAGAACTGGCAGATGAAGATACTAAGCCACTATCCACCATATTTGAGAAGTTGCGGCAGTCTGGTGAAGTTCCCAGTGACTGGAAAAGGGGAAACATAACCCCCATTTTTGAAAAGGGCAAAAAGGAAGACCCAGGGAACTACAGGCTGGTCAGTCTCACCTCTGTCTCCGGCAAGATCACGGAGCAGATCCTCCTGGAAACTGTGCTAAGGCACACGGAAAATAAGGAGGTGACTGGTGACAGCCAACATGGCTTCACTAAGGGGAAATAGTGCCTGACAAATTTGATGGCCTTATAAGTTAATGTTACAGTGTTGGTGGACAAGGGAAGAACAACTGTCATCATCTGACTGGACTTGTGCAAAACATTTGACACTGGTTCCACACAATATCCTATCTCTAAATTGGAGGGACATGGACTTGACAGAAGGACCACTCATTGGATAAGAAATTGGCTGGATGGTCAAATTCAGAGTTGTGGTCAACAGCTCAATGTCCGACTGGAGACCAGTGACAAGTGGCATTCCACAGGGGTTTGTATTGGGACCAGTGTAGTTTAACATCTTTGTCAGAGACATGGACATTGGGATTGAGTGCACCCTCAGAAGGTTGCTGATGACACCAAGCTGGGTTGTATGATTGACACTCTGGAGGGAAGGGATGCCATCCAGAGGGACATTGACAGGCTTGAGAGGTGGGCCTGTGCAGTTCAACAAGGCCAAGTGCAAGGTCTTGCACGTGGGTCAAGGCAATCCAAAACACAAATACAGGCTGGGTCAAGAATGGCTTGAGAATAGCCATGAGGAGAAGGGCTTGGGGGTATCGATGAATGAGAAGCTGAACATGAGCCAGTAACGTGTGCTTGCAGTTCAGAAAGCCAACTGTATCCTGGGCTGCATCAAAAGAAGCATTAGCAGGAGGTTGAAGGAGGTGATTCTCCCCCCCTACTCTGCTCTCATGAGACCCCACTTGGAGTACTGCATCCAGCTCTGGGGCCCCAACATAAAAGAGACATGGACCTGTTGGAGCAAGTTCAGAGGAGGGAAAGAAAGATGGTCAGAGAGGCCTGGAGCATCCCCTCTATGAGGACAGACTGAGAGAATTGGGGTTGCTCAGCCTGGAGAAGAGAAGGCTCCAGGGGGACCCTATAGCAGCCTTCCAGTACCTGAAGGGGGCCTACAAGAAGGCTGGAGAGGGAGTTTTTACAAGGACTTGTAGTGATAGGAAAAGGGGTAGCAGCACTAAACTGGAAGAGGGCAGATTTAGATTAGATATTAGGAAGAAACTTTTTACTCTGAGGGGGGTGAGGCACTGGAGAAGGTTGTGCAGAGAAGTTGTGGATGCCCTATCTCTGGAGGTGTTCAAGGCCAGGTTGGATGAGGTTTTGAGTGACCTGGTCTAGTGGGAGGTGTCCCTGCCTGTGGCAGGGGGGTTGGAACTAGATGATCTTTAAAGTCCCTTCCAACCCAAACCATTCTACGATTCTATGATTTCTTAGCAAATGTAAAGTTCCAGTTTTCCACCAGGTCTTCTACAAAGACAGACGACTTCATTCAAAAATAGACGTTGTACTTCATCTGGCAACTTTAAAAAGCTGTAAGCCTTTGTGGCTTGGGAGGTGCCAAGCAATGAGCAAACCTCATTTGGGGGTGAGGAGCCAGTTACAAGCCAGAGGTGTGCACTTGCTTGCAGCACTTTCTAGGTTTCAGAGCATCCTCTCTCTCTGTGAGAAGCCTCAGAGAGCTTTCAAGCATCCTTGCTCCTAGCATTTCTGTGTGGGAAAGGCCAGAAGTTCTCAGATGAGAAGTTAGAGCCTTGTCTTTGCCTGTCTCTGCAGCTGTGTGTCTGTCTGCATGCATGTACAGGGAAAATGCATATAAAGGCAGATATACACATTTACATATGCAGTGTTAAATAGGACAGCCATTGTCTATGTAGGCTGACTTCAAGCAGGGATAGCGAAAGGCTTCCTTTGCTGAAGGCCAAACAAATCTTTTCCTCCTGATGCTGGTGGACTACACATTTGCACATCCCTCAGCAGAAGTCCAGAGTTACACTTTCCAACCACTTCCTGTCCCATTCCTCAAAATGTATGCACGAACATGTGCAATGAGGTTACAGGCTGCATCCAGCTGAGCAGGTCTAAAGTTCACAACCCGACATGACAGTATCATAAGGCTTTTCAGTTGTTTTAACTTATTTTTCTTTCCAGTCTACAAATCCTGATGAGACCGATGCTGAAGAATTTTCTTTTTCTTCTCCCTTCAAAATTATTCATGTATTATTATTGTAAATGTCGCTGGGTTGCTTATTAAACACTATTTAGAGTTAAAGATGATTAAGACTTTTATGTATTTTTTGTTTTAAATATACAGGAGAAAATTGCATGACTTTAGCATTTTTCAAGTACGTTCACAATCAGATACATATCTTCACAGTTTGATTTAGAAGAAACAGCAACAAAAGTATTATCGATAGAGTCTTTTTCAATAATTCATTGTTCCATAAGCATGGAAACCGATGACCTATATTTAGGGATATAATTTGTGTCCTTTTATTGGAAATCATATATCTGCTTAAAAGTGTGCCCCCCCTGTCGAGCCTACCTACATGGGTTTGCTATATATGTCACAAGCAAACCCACATAGGTTTGCTTGATCACTTAGTTGACCAAGTGAAGTTCAAGTTGCACATATGCATGGTGTTTTAGAAAAGGTACCTAGTTTGCTCTGTCCCCCAAAGGTTCTAAATTTCAATATGCCACAAAACCACAAAAGAGCCTGGTTATTCTGTGGGGGTGCAAAATATTAGGCCTAGTTCTGACATGTCTTGAAGTCCTTTGCACTGTCCAAATGAATGTGAGAGGAGAGGTTACACTTTGTGGAGGGGCTGGAGATGTGTGCATGCCTTCGGGGGGTACTACGATCTTATTGACATTACAGAAACATGGTGGGACGGATCCCATGACCGGAGTGTTGGAATGCAGGGACACAGGCTTTTAGGAAGGACAGGCAGGGGAGATGAGGAGCTCTCTATGTCAAAGACCAGCTGGAGTGCAGGGAGCTCCACCTGGGGTCAGATGAGAAGCCAACAGAGAGCTTCTGGGTCAGGATCAAAGGGAAGTCAGGGACAGGGGACATTGTAGTGGGGGTCTGCTACAGGCCACCTGACCAGGAAGAGCAAGTGGATGAGGCCCTCTATAGACAGATAGGAGCAGCCTCATGCTCACAAGCCCTGGTCCTCATGGGGGATTTCAACCACCCTGATATCTGTTGGAAGAACAGCACACCACAATATAGGCAGGCCAGGAAGTTCCTGGAATGTGTCAATGACAACTTCCTTCTCCAAGAGACAGAGGAGCCAACCAGGAGAGGGTTGGACCTTGTTTTCACCAACAAGGAAGAGGTGGTGGGGAATGTAGAACTTAAGGGCAGCCTGAGATGCAGCGACCGTGACTTCAAGATCCTCTGGACAGTGAGGAGGGCACACAGCAAGTTCACTATCCTGGACTTTAGGAGAGCGGACTTTGGCCTCTTCAGGAACCTGCTTGGAAGAGTCCCATGGGATAAAGCTCTGGAGGGAAGAAGGGCCCAAGAAAGCTGGCTAATATTCAAGGATCACTTCCTCCACGTTCAGGGGTGATACATCCCAATAAAGAGGAAGGCAGGCAAAAATGCCAGGAGGCCTGCATGGATGAACAAGGAACTCCTGAGCAAAACCAAACAAAAAAAGGAAGTCTACAGAGGGTGAAGCAAGGACAGGTAGCCTGGGGACAATACAGAGAAACTGTCTGTGAAGCCAGACATCAGGTTAGGAAAGCTAAAGCCCTAACAGAATTAAATAGGGCCAAGGACGTTAAGGGTACAGAAACAACTCCTATAGGTATGTCAGTGATAAAAGGAGGACTAGGGAAAATGTCAGCCCCCTCTGGAAGAAAGCGGGAGACCTGGCTACCCAGGATATGGAGAAGGCTGAGGTACTTAACGAGTTCTTTACCTCAGTCTTCACTGGCAAGAGCTCAAGCCACACTGCCCAAGTTGCAGAAGGCAAAGGCAGTGACTGGAAGAAGGAAGATCTGCCCGCTGTAGGAGAAGATCAGGTTCGAGACCATTTAAAGAACCTGAAGGTGCACAAGTCCATGGGACCTGATGAGATACATCCATGGGTCCCGAAGGAATTGGCAGATGAAGTTCCCAACCACTATCCATCATATTTGAGAAGTTGTTGCAGTCTGGTGAAGTTTCCAGTGATTGGAAAAGGGGAAACATAGCCTCCGTTTTTAAAAAGGGAAATAAGGAAGACCCAGGAAACTACAGGCTGGTCAGTGTCACACTGTGCCTGGTAAGATCATGGAGCAAATCCTCCTGGAATCTATACTAAGGCACATGGAAAATGAGCAGGTGATTTGTGACAACCAACATGGCTTTACCAAGGGAAAATCGTGCCTGACAAATTTGGTGGCCTTCTACGGCAGGGCCACAGCACTGGTGGATAAAGGAAGGGCGACTGACATCATCTACCTGGACTTGTGCAAAGCCTTTGACACAGTCCCACATGACATACTTGTCTTTAAGTTGGTGGGACATGGATTTGGCAGAAGGACCACTCACTGGATAAGGAATTGGCTAGATGGCTGCACTCAGAGGGTTGTGGTCAATGGCTCAATGTCCAAGTGGAGACCGGTAGGGGTCCGTACTGGGACCAGTGTTGCTTAACATCTTTGTTGGAGACATGGACAGTGGGATGGAGTGCACCCTCAGCAAGTTTGCCAATGACACCAAGCTGTGTGGTGTGGTGGACACGCTGGAAGGAAGGGATGCCATCCAGAGGGACTTGGATAGGCTTGAGAGGTGGGCCAATGCAAACCTCATGAAATTTAACAAGACCAAGTGCAAGGTCCTGCACGTGGGTCAAGGCAATCCCAAGCACAAATACAGTCTGGGTGGAGAATGGTTTGAGAGCAGCCCTGAGGAGAAGGACTTGGGGG
The DNA here is from genome assembly GCA_011057875.1 of Pterocles orientalis. NCBI lineage: Eukaryota > Metazoa > Chordata > Aves > Pterocliformes > Pteroclidae > Pterocles > Pterocles orientalis. The sequence continues at coordinate 562,898 of WKFP01014995.1, read as the reverse complement.
TATTGGTGGATGAGAAACTGAACATGAGCCGGCAGTGTGTGCTTGCAGCCCAGAAAGCCAACTGTGTCCTGGGCTGCATCAAAAGAAGCATTAGCAGCATGAGGGAGGTGATTCTCCCCCTCTACTCTGCTCTCATGAGACCCCACCTGGAGTACTGTGTTCAGATGTGGGGCCTCCAACATAAAAAAGACATGGACGTGTTGGAGAGAGTCCAGAGGAGAGCCACGAAACTGGTCAGAGGGCTGGAGCACCTCCCCTACGAGGACAGGTTGAGAATATTGGGGCTGTTCAGTTGGAAGAAAAGAAGGCTCCGAGGAGACTTAATAGCAGCCTTCCAGTACCTGAAGGGGCCTTACAAGAGAGATGGGGATGCACTCTTTATCAGGGAGTGTAGTGAGAGGAGAACGAGTAAGGGGTATAAACTGAAAGAGGGTAGATTTAGAGTAGACATTAGGAAGAAATTTTTCACTGTAAGGCTGGTGAGGCACTGGAACAGGTTGCCAAGGGAAGTTGTGGATGCTCCATCCCTGAAGGTGTTCAAGGCCAGGCTGGATGAGTCTTTGAGCAACTTGGTCTAGTGGAGGGTGTCTCTGCCCATGGCAGGGGGGTTGGAACTTGATGATCTTTAAGGTCCTTTCCAACTCTAGCCATTCTATGATTCTATGATTCTATGAACATCAGCAGAATCGTGATGTATATTGTGACTGAACTCATGGACTCCTGTATGGTCCAGAAGACCCTGATATCAGGATTGCAGTAGTCTTTCTAGCCCTCCTCAGGTACCATACTCAGAATCTGAATAAAGATTATCACAACATTTGAGTCTTTTTTCAGAAAACTTCTTGCTCCATAGCTGCATGGCTAAAGATGATGGAGTGAGTCCTACTGTTGTGATCACAGCAGGGAGGGCTTGAAAATTCAGGATGTGAATCAAAAGCAACCAATATGTTATTTCAGTAGCACTGAAGGCTTGATTCATGACGTCGTACCACTTGGTGACAACAGTGGTGGTCTCTTCCACTCTTCTGTGTATATCAGCCCTATGCTGCATTTTGCTACTAGCTGAAATCCTAAAGCTTGTCAGGGCAAGAGATGGCTCTTGTGTACATATGTGTTTGGTGCCCAGCAAACAGGACCCCTGCAGAGAGATCCAGCAGCTCTGTTCTGCAGATGTTGTTAACAGCTCACTGTGATAAAACATGAAGGACTGATCTCAGATCTAGGGATGGCTCAGATCAGGTTTCTGGACTCAAACACCCCTGAAGCTCGAGGATGTTGAAAATCCAAGCTCAACTCTACATGAAATGTCTGTTACACCTGAAAAGTCCCAGACAGATGCTGAAACATCTCTTCCCTTGCTGGTGTTTCTACAAAGTGCAGGTGACGATTCTGAAGTCTGTGAATATCCCAGCCAGCAGTGACTCGTAACACAGGGTGTGGATTTCTGTCCTTTGATAGTATAGATTGAGCACTTATTGTTCCTTCTTTGCAGTTTCTTATGTGCTAATCCAGCCATGCTCTATCAGTCTGTGAGGGGGGCTACTCACTTTCTTAGCACTCAGCATCGTTTGTTTTCCTTACTCCTTGTTCCTGTCAGAGGGCAAGCACTATTGCTGTCACTTAGAAAAATAGGATTTTGCCTACTGTGCTTGAGAAATCTTCAGCATCAGGCTGATGGTGTAGATTCCAGGAACGCCTATTGTAAGGCCGGGATTCAGCCGACTGATCTATAGCTGCAAAGGTTCACTGCTTTACTGCACTGGCATAAAATGGAAATGTTGTAACGTTCTCATCTGTGAAGACTTGCCAAAACAGTTTAGTGTTTCAAAAGCTGCCTACTGAACAAAGACAAGATCTCACTACAAGCTGTGGAAGCTGGGAGAGTTTATGAAGCAGAAAGTATGGGCTAAGGGAGAGATCAGACCAGTGCTAGTTTACTGGCCTTACAATTCTTTTAAGAGGCACTAATGGTAGTGGACTGCTACAGTGGAAGTAGACCCAGACTCATTTAAGGCAGTAGCATGAAATTGGTTGCAATAAAATTATGCATTAAATGTGCATTATGTTTAATAAGACTGTATTGCACTCCCAATGTTTACTCTGTGCCCACTGAGGCTGATCCAATTTTTTAAAGTTCTCCAATTGGTTCGCTATCAGGTTTTCAGCCAGAAGGTCAAATTTCACTTGCTGTTAGTATGTGTCTCCATTACTTTGCTAAGGCATTTACACTCCATATTCATTAACTCTTTTTCTTCTTTTTTATCTATCTCCTGTAACTTGACTGCTCCAAAATGCTCCCTGTAGGTGGCATGTTTGACACAAATGAGATCAGTCTTTAATAGATGTCAACTCAGGAACATACACATGCACAAGCACACACTTGCACAAACATGCAAAGAGAAAGAGCGGCGGAAGGCTATTTTCAGACCCACATCAGAGGTAATTTGATGTTGCTTTGCTCAGGGTGTGTAAGTGACCTCTGTGAAATCATGGGTTTTGGATACGAAACTGGGAACATAAGTAGAGATGGCTGGAATATGTATTTAGAACTGTATGTGATCATGACTATACCAAACTGGGAGCTGGATTGTTTTAATCAAGAGTAATGCAGGCGAGGAACCAGCAGACGTATTTTCTTAGGGCTTTCTGTTTCTTCGTGAATGGTTTAGCGGGAAAATACAAGCCTGCTTGTATTCTGTTCTCTTGTGTTAGGAGATCATGTTGAGAGAATTCAGCATATCTAACAATTTTCAGCCAATAACATAGCATTCATCACTCCAAAATGGACTGTCCCTGTTAGCAAAGCTGGCTGGGTTACCCAGAAGGAGCCATTGTCTGGGACACTTGGTACTCTGCCTTGGCAGTGAGGTCCATGCCTAGCCTTCAGCTTGATTAGTTAGGGAAAATGCAGTGGAGGCCCTAAAAAGTCTTGCCAACACCTCAGATAATGAAGTGTTTGAATTAGCTAGCTGCAAGGTACGTTCACCCTGCTGTCATCACTCTGCCTCCAGACTGATGTAGATGTAGCCGTACCCATGTTCGCCTTAAAGCTATCTGCTGGCAGGCTCCTAGCTGTATGCACCCAAAGCCTGCCCAAGGCACTGTTGAGGAGCCTGCAGGGTGTGCTGAAGCACAGGAGCCAGTCTGAGCATAAAGCTGAGCCAGCATGGGACACAAAGTCATGGCACCAGCTATCTACAGTACAGCTTCTCCTCCAGAGGATGGCTGGGAATCAATGGGACCTCTGCACACCAGCTGGAGACTTCTCCTCACCTGCGTCTTCAGAAGGGAGTTTCAAGGTGCTGCATCACCTCAAAACATGTGAAGGCTGGGGTAGAATACAGGGCTTCTCTGATTCACTGCATGGCCATCCTCCTCCGTCACTTTTGTCCCTGCAGGTACAGACTGTGAGATAATTTGTGCTGTCTCTATATGGAGAGAGCCATGTTTTGGTGTCACTCTTTCACAGTTCATACACTTTTCCTGTGGAAGTGGCAATTCATGGGTTCAGGAGCATCACTTACCACTGGGGAGAACACCGGTATCCATGTTTGAGCTAACAATGCCCCATTTTCGTGAGACATTGAGCATCTGACATATTTCATAAAAGCGCTTTAGGTGTCGTGAGTTGGATACCAAAACCTGTGGTTCCCCAAAGTCATTACTTTCAAAAATTCTCACTGAAATTTTGCTACTGACCTCTAAAGGGGACTAATGTGTTTCTTGAACATCATCTTTCTTTAGACACATGCGATGATCCTGACAGCATTTTTACAAGGGTTTACATGTGTGGCTCTGGGTGCCCACCCTCCTGTGGTGCTGTCATCTGGGGCCCTGGCTCGCACTGGCAGGCAGGGAGAACCAACAGGTGAGCAGGAGGGGTCCCTGAGCTGCTGCAGCCTCTGCGATGTGCCTGCAGTTCATATGTGACATGAGTGGGTCCCCATTCTCTTCAGATGGCCCAGAATAACCTTTGGCAGAGGACTGGGGCAAACAGCTGAGGCAGCGGCTGCCTTAGCTAACCCAGCTAAATCCATCTGCAGCCATGAGTCAGAGCCCTAAATCTATGTGCTTCCAGTCCCCACCTGCTCCACACTTGCCCTTTCATTTTTCCTCAAACAGTGAGCAGTGGGCCTGTTTTCTTCTACATGTCTGTCCAGGCTCTCATGCAGTACTTGTCTAGTCTTGGTTGGGATGTCGCAACTGCTGCAGAAGATGGTGCTTCTGTCAACTTACCCTCAGATATGTCCCAAAGGTCCCACATCGAGGGACAGGGCCAGAGAGCCCTGAGGAAGAAAAGGGACAGCTGTCCCTTTGGCTGCATGGAGAATCTTAGATAAGACACATTCTGTTAAGCTTGCACCTCTCAAAAGCCTTCCCACTGGGCAGTCAACCTGACCAAAGCACCCAGGCTTCCTCAGTGGACACTGTCTTTCAGACAAGTATTCACATACATGTGTAATTATTTTGCTTGGTTTTTCCTTTGAGATGCAGTTTTCTACTTCATCTCAACTGCTTATATTTGCTACTCCTAACTTGAGGCTGAGGGGGTGAGAAAGGACTAAACTTCATTGGTGCCTGCTAGTACAAGACATTAAAAAAAAAGGTACAGTTTTCATTTGGGTAAATTAGATTAAATTGCTGAGAACAACAAAAGCAAATAGTCTCAGCTATCTGGTTTCCATGCATAAGAAAGAACGACATAGTCCTTTGCCACTGAAATCAGCAGATGGGATCTCACTAAACTCAGTCTACATTGTATCAGTCTACAAGTAAATACTTCTTACTCTGGAATTTTTTATTATTATTACTATTATTATTATTATTATTATTATTATTATTACAATATTTAGGTTCTTTTCTTTCCTTTGTCTTTTTCTGGTTTGCTTTGGTATCATTGTGTTCCACCAGAAGAGTGGGCTGTGGAACATGTTTGTATGACGATAGATGGCCTGTGCTATTACATTCCATGATTTACATATAATTGCATAATTTACCTGTAGTTGGTAGAAGGCCAATGCAGTCATGAAAGCACAGCTGATACATACTTTCAGTTAAAACTCCCTTACTAAATAATGGTTGCTCATACACACACACAAAAAAGGAGCTGCTTTGCTTTATATTAAATATGGATTTGGATCATAGCCATTCATGGTTGGTTTTTTCAAAATAATATGTATAATTTGTGACATGGAGGAATGGTCATCCTAGTCAACCTTACAATTTTTCCATGGTCTTGTGCAGGTGAAAGTGAAACTTGACTCCATAACAGCCCATGGAAAAAAATTGTAGTAACCTGCACAGAGCTAGATTTACTGCAGGAACCCACAACGTGCTTCAGACCAACCATCAAAGCAGAGGGAAGAAGATTCTAAGACCTGTAGCCTTCAGTTCAAAGGACAATAAGGCCCTGTTTCAGCACAGCACAAGCACAGCCATTTCCACCTGAGTAGATGTAAAACTGTAATCCAGGAAGGTGCTTGCACACATGCCTGCCTGTAAACAAATGCTTAATCCCATTGGAATCAACTGGGCCCCAGCTCAGCTTGAGCTTTCTTTGCTGTGCTGAATTTAAACATATGCAGTGAAGGGAAAATTGCTCACGGCACCCTCATATTTAACAAGCACGAGGGAAGAAGTTTGCAGTGAAATCAGCAGGAATTCAGCTAATGTGATTAAGTCCCTTCCTGAATCCAGCCTTCTGCAAACCCAGGCCCAGGGACACTATTCAAAGACTGACGAGGGCAAGGGGTGCTGGATCAGACCCTGGATGCAACTGGATTTTCTCACACTTCTACAACTTCAGAAAAGGCTGAAAAATTTTGAGAAGGAAAAAAAGGGTAATCAAGGGTGTGTTTCATTGCTTCATCACCTTTCAGAAAAACAGCTGGTGAATGAAACGAGTGGGAAAGTAGCTGGTTCCAAACTAATTTTTTTATTTCCCTCCTCCAAATGACCTGCTAGTTTTGGTTTCTACTCTCCTCAGAACTGACTGAGATCAGCAGGCTGTGGATCATGTGAAGATCCATGCAGGAAAAGATTATGCAGGAAAAAGGTATTCTCCCATTCCTTCCAGCCCTGCTCTTTTGTGTGTTCCCTGTTGAAATTCAACATTCCTTTGTGTTTCAAGGGGTTTGTCTGATTAAATACTGAATACAAGCTGGAGGAGTAGATGTTGTCTGTGGCTCATGCTCGTATTTTCTATAAACTCCTGGCAAGCATGTGAAGAGATGTCCAAATTGACAGTGCACACAATGTCCAAATCTAATTTGAACTGCATGGTGCAGCTTCAGCTTTCAGTCACACAGCACTTCCTCTAAAACTGTGTCTGCAGCCACATTTCCAAATTGGGACATTGAGAAATTGCTCGTCATGCAGCTCCCTCAACAGACCAACATATGTTTTAGGAGAATCAACAGGCTGACAAACTCCAGGCCACTGAGAATTTTAGTTATCAGAGAGTGTGTGTTGTACATGAACCAGTGTGCATGTCATGCTTCAGGACTTGGTATGTGTATATCTAGAAACATTTTTCAGCATGGTTATTAACTATCTGGATGCTGTAAACAAGTCACCCTTCCTCACACATCTTGCTTCAGCTTCATGAAGCAACAGGGAGGTCATGACAAAAGACGTCATCAACCCAGAAAGGCTCACCCACCTGCTTCGCTTCAAGCACTCTGAATGATCTTATTGTGCTTGATGGGACATGCTTGTTAAATTAAGGACATTATCAGTTTTTGTGAGATTGACATGCAAAATGCTTGAAAAAGCAGGGGTGGGGGTAGGAGCATAAAGAACATCAGTCTTCTGCATTGGATAAAGGAAAGGAGTTCCAAGGTCTGGAGATTTGTTCCCACTTCCAGCTGAGGTTTGGTCCTGTGGCCTTTGCTCGGTCGCTCAGCAATGAGGACATTATTGGTGACCAACCTCTGTGGGATGTTGTGAGGGTAAAGTCATTAATGTCTGGGAAGTGCTCAGAGGCAACGGTGATGAGCACTATAAAAAAGCCTATAAATAATAGTTTCCTTCTGACAACTAGCACATGTTGTCCTTTATGCTTTACAACATCAGAAATGCACAATTTAACCTCCATACAAAAACACTGAGGTAAAAATCGAGTTTCAACACAAGTTTGGAGAAAGGCATGTTGTGAACCGGGAGCTGGTGAAAGAGAGATCCGTGAATTGAAGAGTTTTTCTGAGATGGAAACCCATAATTTCTCCATCATTGCTTGCAACAAAAACACCTTTCACATAGCAAGTTGATTTTCTTCAGGTAAAGCTTTTTGTTTTAGTTCAATTCGGGGTAGTTTTGTGGGGATTTGGGGTCTTGTTTGTTTGTTTGTTTTTCTGTCAACAGTGGCGTCTAGAGCAAGTGGCAAGTAGTAGGAATGATGAGTTTGCATTTCACTTTCTCCTGGAGGAACACCCATAGAAGGCCTATTGATCTCTGTCACAGAAACAGTTCTGGGCCATCAGAGACCATATCTTGGAGAAATTCTCCTCTGACACAGACTTTCTGTGTGACAACTGTAATGTAGTGGGACGCCTTTGTTTCCAACACACTAAAAAAAAGGGGGGGGTTTTGATAAAAGATGTTATCTGGGGAAGTGAGCTAGCAGCACTGATTGTACCATGATAGGCTGTACTAAGACCTGCAAAGATGGACACTAGCTTAAACTTAGAGGTGACTGTTTTACTCTCTTAGAGGGTAAGTAATGTTTCAACTGAGTTTTTTGCTGCTGAAAGTTCAAAAAGTTTGCTAGACTTGAAGACCTGAGTCTAAGTCTTTGACTGGAATTTGTGTTGTTATAATTTAATTTCCTGTCTCTTGATGGATGGTCCTTTTGTCATTTTAATACATAGTGGTTCACCCAAGCTGCACATTGCAGGTCTCAGAAGGTGGAAACCGGGAATCTCAGCTCTTGGTTTAGATTCTGTGGTATCTTAACAGACAAACCCCAACTATATCAGGAAATCATTCCTTTCATTAGGGTCACAGGACTTCATGTTCTGATTATGCACATTAGTGCCCATGCACATGTAGATGCATTTTGCTTACGAGGAGAAAACACTTCACTGGGAGACTTGAGGACTGTATTTTTCCAGTTGTACAGCTGTCATGCCATCTACTCAGGAAATACCTGTTATCTCTCAGTGACTCAGTTTCCCTATCTGAAAATTACAATGCTTATGTCTTTCTTCCAATGTAGAGAGTTTAGAGTGGTGCCATGGAAAAGCATGTAGCTATTATATATAGAACATATAAACAAACAGAAAATTAGAGTGACACACCCCAAGACACCTTAATCTAGTGGCATATATGCACCAATATACCAAGTTTTACATGCCTCAAACATTTTCTAATGTGACTTTTGTTTCTCAGAATTGTCCTTCTGACTCATTCACCTCTACCATGTAAAAGTGGAGACAGAAAATTCCAAGAGTAGTGTTCATCACATGGATGAGCTCATCTTCCTGAGGTGTTTATCCAACCTTTTTTTTTTTGTTCCACCACCTTTTTGTTTAGGAAAATTCCCGAGCTGTGCTTAAAAATGTCACCTCTCCTTGGGTAGCCTTTTCATGTTTGTGTTTTTTATTACTGGCATGCTATTTCAGGTCAGCTGCAGCAATGTAGGGCAGGTCTTGCTATTGGCATGGTGGAGATGACAGTGAAGAAATGCTCTCTAATGGTATAAAACAAAAAGTCTGTGAAGGTAAACACTTGTTGTTTTCCATTTTCTGACTAGAGGAACATGACAGTCTCTTGGATTGTGCAGTGGCTTTGAGTCCTAGGGTTCTGGTTTGGGGAACTTAGCTGGGGTTTGGCTTCCCCAGTGTTCCAGTTGGCACAATATTGTAGCTGTGCACAGGGGAATTTGAACCCAGCACGCATTTCTTCACATAATGGATATAAATATGATTCTTGGAATTTACCAAACAATAGGCAAGAACAGTATTCCCCACAGGCTGGAGGGGAGCAGTAAACTATGAAGGAAACACCTGCAGAAGTGGGTATCCATTGTTTCCTTTTGACGTTTATCACTGTGCCTAAATCTGGAAAGAATAGGATCTTCTGGCCTTCAAAAACAATTTCCTTCCTAGCCTTTATTGCTTGGAGGAATCTGTCCTTCTCAAGGATTCCTGTTTTGGAGACAGTGAAAATTATCTCTGTGCCTGGGTCAGATTTCATCTCCAGCTCCTCTCAAGACTGAGCAGGTAACTTTTATGGATCAGGTAATTTAAAATGAAGGGCTGGGGTGAGTGAGACTTGTGATGTGCCTCTCACAGGGGCACACACCGATACACCAGGACAGCATTGCAGTATCAGCACTAGGAGGGAGGTGCAGAAGTAGATGAAGATCAGGAATGGGCTGAGGCTGCTATGTGAAGGTTTCCAGACCACAGACCTGACAGGCACAGTCCTGTCCTCCAGCATTTCTTTGCACTCTGATGGATGAAAACCGCAAGGAAATGAAGGGACGGCCTGATCCTCATGCATTTTTGATCAGCAGAGGGGCCTGACCCCTGCACAGTACAAGGTCACGAGCAGCCCTCCCTTTGCCTTGTCACCTTTGGAGACAGAAAGCATGCCTCCAAAGTCAGCCACTTCTGCAAACCCCCAAATGCTCACACAGCATTAGAAATCCAGCTCTGACCACTATCCCTTCTGGCCAGTCCTTTGCCACTCCGACTGCCTGACATTTGTCTTCTCTTTACAGCACCTTTTGTTATTCTTTTGACAGGCCTTGAATAGTGACGATGAGGAGGCAGGGGCAGCCATCCAGTGCTCCCAGTAGTGCTGTTTAAGTGTACGGTTGTTTTTCTCAAGCTGCCAGCTGGTCCTGACACTCTGCTTGTTTTCTCCCCTCTCAGGAGGCATTCTTTTGGTGGAAGTTACCTCGCTGACATTTAACTGGAGCAGCAAGTGCTGCTGAGCTGCCTTCTCCTCTACTTCAGTGGAGCTGTGTGGACAGCTTTCTCTTCGACTGTGCCCTGTCGCTTCTCACCCAGTTTCCCTGCATTCACAGCAACCCATTGCTTTTAGCTTCCCTCCCCTTTCCTTCCTCAACTAAAATCTTTCTTCTTTGCCCTCCTCTGCTGATCTTTCCTCAGGCTTCAAAATCTCTGGAAGGAAAAGACTTGATTCTCTTCTCTTTTGTGCTGACAGAAACAGGAACAAGGCAGCAAAGTTCTAAATTGGACAGGGTATCTCAGCAAGGCTCTGCACATGGCTGTAGTCCTCTCCCCTCTGCACTTTCATCCCCCTGTATCATTCATCCAGGCTGCCCCAAAACACAGGAGATGACAACCATATGCACAGTGCATGGCTGGCAGACCTCAGCCCACTTCACCTATGCTCTAAACTAGCAGAGCACGAGTCCACCCCATTGCACTCCTCACATGGTGTTTTCTGCATGGCACTGTGACCCCAGCAGGGCTTATTAGTTTGGGCATGGTGTTGTGTGCATGCTTTCTTAGTGGCTCACAGCCTTCACAAAGCGTGGGCACTACAAGCCTGGGGCTACTTTCAGTATTCTTTGTGGTTATGCCCAAAGTGATGTCTTTATCTAGACAAGGATCACAAGGGCACGTAGGTTTGATTGCCATCCAGGCCCCACTGACAACCATAAGACACACTTGCCCCTTTGCCATCACAAGATTTCCCATGCTGTTGTTTAGCATAGTGGAAACCTCTAAGTAGTTGAGATGACCAGCAGGGCACCAGGTTACATCCACAGACCAAGAATGACCAGTCTGAGAAGAGGGGATGAGGGTGAGAGGCAGGGGCAGGACATCACAGCTAATGCATGTCGGGTTTTTGGTGAATGCCACATTACTGCTATTGCTTTTCCATCTAGCCTTCCTTGCTGGTCCTGCACCTTGCCACTGAATAATTCCTTCCAGTAACCAGAAGTGTGTTTATTAATAAATCCAAATTAGAAGAAATAAATTAGTTCTCAGTCTCTTGCAAGATCATTGCTGCTACAATGAATATGTATGGTATTCATGTACTACAGTGAGTTAGGCATGTACTGTTATGCATATAGTGTAACACATTACATATTGAATATATTTCATATCATGTATTGGAATATATTTTATATGTAATATCATTTTTTTCTGCATGTTCTGGCCTCAGTTACCCCATCTTTTCTGGTGTCACCTTTGATTAACACAGTTTAACAGCTGTCAGAAAGCATCAGCCAGACCAGACCAAAATACACCTCAGATCTCTAAGTATATTTACAGTATGAGGATAGACAATCCATATGAGATAGCATGAGACTGTCATCTCATTCAGACTGTTACCATCACATGAAAACTAAATCCATCTTCCTGCTGCTGTAGCAAATCAGTCTGAGAAGCCTTCAAGGCTCCCCTTCTTCAGCAGGACATCAAGAATGTATTAATGAAGCTACATTTGAGTCTGCAATGCACAACAAGGTAACCAGAAAAACACACTGAATGGTCGCATCTGGAAGAACATGTTGGTCAACAGCATGCTTATGTAAGCATTTTCAGATCAACTCTCAATTATATGCAACTTTTCCCCAGCATTTTTCATCTGTACAATAAAAGACTGGAGCATGCAACTGGAGCAGCCAGCAGAGTAGAGATCCTTGATAATTTCAGCCTCTGGACTTTTAAATACATAAATGTCTTGAGATACGGTGGGACTTGCCAATGTTATCAATTTACTGTTATTTATAGCCTGTTCCATCCAAAACTTGCTGCTTCACCTGGCTCATTCTCTTTTACCACTCTTCCACATACACATTATCTCCTCTACAGTGTTTCAGCAAACAAATTCTCACTCTTTTATTCCTACCATTATTCCATAAAACCTCTCAAATGGATATAGCCATGTTGACAGTGAACAGCTTTTGTTGTCTTAGCCCTCTTCCTTTGAAAAGTGGTGTAAGAACACTAACAGGAAAACTCTTCCTGTTGCGGTCTATGCTTGGATGTGACAAAAGCACAGGGTCTGCATCATGTTCAAATTCTAATTGCTGCAAATCCCGGTGGTCAGAATTGGGCTCATGCTCAAAACAGCCAGCTGAGAAAGTCCTGCAGTGTCAGGTGAGCACTATTTCTAAATTACACGTGTAAAATCCACCAGACAACTTCATACTTTTTTATGCTGTTGATTGGTTAAGTTTCTGTTTGTTTATGATCATGCTAACATTGGTTCACCACTATACCTAGAGAAGGTTTGAAGGCTCCAGAAGGACCAACCTACATTTAACATTCACATTTTTGCACATTGCAACAGTATTTTGTGTGCATTTTTGAACAATTTCATCTTATTTTCTTAATGTTCATTGCCCCTTGTACCTCACTCCTCCCTCGCCCACTCTTTCAGAACAAAGTAACACTTTTCATTCACTCCATTTTTTGTGACCAGGGACAAAATGATGACTTTTTCACAATAGATGTTAATGGATGTGTAAAAACTCTTTATTAGTCTAGATCAATCCACCAATTAGGTAGTTTTAAGCAAGCTTCAGTGGGCCACATAATGATTACAATGAAACTGCATGTCTTGGAAATCACTTAAGAGTTGCAGCTAGGACTCCTTGGAGATACAAGCTGATAGTCCTCTGTTGGCTTCTGGGGTAGTTCCCCAGATTTATCAGATTTCACAATCATATATGTGAGCTGTGACTATGCTTTTAAAAAATAAGGGAATTAAAATTCAAGATGTTGAAAATGCTGGAAATAAATAGTAAAAAATTATTAATGTTCTGGCTCAATCACAGAAAGCACTTAGGTTTTCCTTCTGCCACTTAAACAGCGTACAGTTTAGAAATCTGTATGAATCTTATATGTGTCTGTCTCCCACTTTACAGCAAAATGATACTTGGCCTTGTTCCAGATCTCAATTTTGTGTAGGATATGTCAACTTAAAGGAAATTCGGTAGGGGCTGAAAGCTACACAGGAAAGGAGACGACAGTTGTTGAGCCTCTCTTAAATTGTAAAGCACAATATAGACATATACAACACAGTGGTGAAGCAGTTCAACTTTGCTTCAACCAGATGATTGTATTTATAGGGTGTTTTAGCTTTGGCTTTATCAAAGCATATTAGAAATTGCTGATTAGCTATAGCTAGACAAATTGCACTGTGAAAAAGCCCTGGCGGACCTGCCCCCGGTGAGCACCGTGGCTGGGATCTCTCCTGTGGACCTCCACCTCTGGAGGAGGTTCATGTCCTGCAGCTCTGTCCGTAAGTACAGCCTGGGGCAGACAGGCTTGTCCTTCCCATGTGCTGAAGAAGCTGTGTCGGCCCCAGGAACAATGCCACTAAGCCCTTCAGGTGTTTCAATGGATGATGCTGGCAGGACTTAGATTGGGGCTCAACGTATCGCTGCTTGTTGGCAGGCTTTAGCAGTGTTCTCATACACCCTTCACTTTTGGGCTGCATTCAGAGGTAAATGGGGGCTGATGCAGGGGCATGCTTCTTTTCTTCAACATTTCTGAACTCCCTTTAAGATTGTGGTAAAAGGTTTGCAGAGGTTTCCGGAACAGGACTTGCTTGGGAGAGCCATCCCCTACTGTATGAACATGCCTAAAGGCAACCAGACACATCTACTTTTAGATTTCTTAAACTGTTAGAATTCAACAGTGAAACCACTTTTCTGTGTTTTAGTCACTCGTCATGGCGACTTTGGTAGGTTATGACAAAATAGGAACATATTAATGGAAACAAAAAACTTTCACTTTTTTTTCAAATATATATTTTTTTTCTCCTCAGGCAGACATTTCTACCTGATTACAATATTCACAAGTTTTTCAGTATTTCATTTAATAAAAAAACCCTTTTTCAAAAGCTTTTTTAACTGAGCTTTATAAACTTTATTGATCAATGAAACTTAGTTTACAAGGTATGTGACTGGGAGTCATTTTTTAAATCTCAATTAAAATATATATATAGTTTGGTATTTTTTAATTATCTAAATGTAAAACAAAATAGAGAGTTTATAAGATTCAGATGGTTTCTTGAAGCTTTATAACTTTGATCTAAAGATGAAGTTGCCCTCCTACCATTTTATTTAAACAAAAAAAACCCCCAATCAAAACCAAGGAAAATGTTGTGATTTTAAAACTGATTATGGCAGGTATGCAGTAAATTTTGTCCACACTTTTTATTAGGATTTTACTGGCATAGATTCTAGGCATGGCACCACATCAAAATCTATAATCAGCCCACAGGTGCCAATCCATTCCCCTACTTGTAATATACTCAGAAGACTTCTGGTAGTCTGTGGCTGGGCTCTGCTGTCATGCGCAGTGGTGCAAATCCACAGAGAGTTTAATTAAAATCTACAGATAGTTTCTTCTGCCAAGAAAAAAAAACGTGCAAAGCTGCTGTCCTTGCTTTCCCTCAGATGCTGTCCCTCAGTGGAACAGACTCCAGTGGCACAGTGGGACACGAGGAGCCCCATGTTCTGTGTCTCTTCATGGGAAAAGACAGAAGAGCACCTCTGAAAGCAGGGCTTTGCCTTCCACTGAATACCAGAGGTGAGGCTGGCAGATGTGGTGGATCCAGAGCTGAACATCAGATGAATGTGAGGCAGTAGCAACTTTGGGATTGAGCCAGAGCAGTGTGGGTGAGAGAGGAGGAAAATGAAGAGCTGTCTGCTGGACAAAGCACAGGCTTTCCCTGCAGACAAGCAATGACCATCAGGAGGAAACACAGCTTGTTTGAGAGTTTTTAATAGTCAGTTCCCAAACTGGCTGTAATTTTAGCAGCCAGTTTAACTAGACTGGACTGAGCTCTTTCCAACATAGCCCTGTTCAAAGAGAGCTTAAAAATCCCTTTGCCTGCTGCTCAAGACCAGATGAGAAGCACACTTCTCAAAGAAGTTTTACAACAACACAAATGAGACCCAACACTACAATTACTGTCACAAGCTCAGTAGGTATCCTTCTGTTTGTAGTGTGCATTTTCCCAGCCTCCTAATCTCCTCTATCTGAGATAAACTCTTATATCATGTACACAGCAGTTTTAAGTGTCATTCTGATAGCATGCCTTTCAGGAGGGAATTTTGGAGAAATGAGTAAAACTTTGGTCAAGGTTAAACTATGAGATGCATTAATCTCCCATTTTGCGAGGGGCATAGTTTTATACCATGATCGTGTTTTGCCTGGAGATTGGATCCATTTCCCCAAGTCCTGTTTGGAGCAAACCAGAATCTTCTGAGCATTGTTCACAGTTTGGATCCAAATGAAGAGTCTGAGAACAGACCCATTTGGGCTAGATTGCCCCCTCCTTATTCAACTTCATTCTCGTGAGTTGATATACCCATTTACATGAAGGAAACCTAGAGGTGAGTAGACGATTAGCATTTAGGTCTTTGCTCTAGACCCACAGCAAAGGTTGGAGGAAAGGGCATTTGGTAGAGGTGTTTGTCTACAAATGGGGCCAATACAAGGACACCAGAAGCCTCTGCTCCAGTTCTTCTTGCAATGTGGACAAAGGGCATAAAACTCACCACCAGCTCATCTTCTGGTGGTCCCCAGCTTTGTGATTAATCTCAGTCTCAGAAGCTTTCAGTTCTCTCGAATGTGATTTGGCTTGTCAGCAGGTCTAAACTCAGGGCCATAGCTTACCTCTAAATTGCCATCTCAAATCTCTTTGGCCTCTGTCTAAAATAAACACTTCCAACATCACGTTTCAATAATATCAGGGTCTCAGTGCAAACTGATAAGAGCCAGAGAATTCAGCCTGAAGGTGAATGACCCTGTTCTCTGTAACATGTTATCCTCCTCCTCCTCTTTTTCTCACAACACCCACGTGTTAGCATATTACATCATCAAGTCTTTGAATTTCCCTGTTCTTGTCATGTTTAAACTTGATTGTCTAACACTCGCTTTTTACGTGTTGCCTCTAAGCTCTTGCAGTCAGCAAACCTACTGCTGACAGATGGTGTGGAAAAGTGGGCTGAGCTGGACTGTTTCCAAAAACTATGTCTAGCCACATGATATGTAAAACACAAACTCTCATTTAAAATCTGGTCCATTTTTGGTTTTGTTGATCTTTCAGAACTATTTTTATTTAGGGGAGGGTTCTTTTCTGTTGGGGATCTTTGTTTGTTTGTTTGGGCCAATGACAGCAGCATGCTTTCTGGCTTCTACGCCCTCCTTTTGGCAGTTTCTGAACTACCAGACAGGAAATTCTCCAAAGTATTGCAGCTGAGAATTGGCCCATTTTCCTGGAACGGAAATAGAATGGAATAGTTTTGTCAGGTTCTTCTCTTCTTATGGAGAAACCCGTAGTAATGCATATAAAAGTCTTCAGTCCAGAAATCCTCACTAAGGACTACTGATGGAATCTCTGTCAGCAGATGATTATGAAGGCAGCATCTAGAGTAGTAGCTTAGTAGTTTTGATTTTTTTTCCTGAATATTTCCCTCTGAATGGTGTAATACATCAAACAGTTTCCGGTGAAACCTCTGAAAAGGGAACGTTACCTCAACACAAGAATATGGCTTTCCATCAAACCTAGAAAAATATTTATGAAATGATTTTGTATTTATTTTCTTA
Organism: Pterocles orientalis; assembly: GCA_011057875.1. Classification (NCBI taxonomy): domain Eukaryota; kingdom Metazoa; phylum Chordata; class Aves; order Pterocliformes; family Pteroclidae; genus Pterocles; species Pterocles orientalis. The sequence goes on along the minus strand of WKFP01014995.1, from coordinate 546,345 downwards.
TTTGTTCAGAAACATTTTTTTCCTTCCCAAGTGAAAATTAATACATGTATCACAAAATGTCAGGTATCATTTTCTTGGAAGACCTAAGGCTAGGTAAGAATGCAAGCATGGTAAACATTATATTGGCTACAATTTCACATTTTTAAAAGATCATCTGAACAGATAAAAACGAATACATTACTAGTACAGCATACTGTAGGAGATAATCTTGAATGTTCCCTTAACATCATTTCAGCCGGCTTTATTTTCTATCTGAAACAAGATGTGAAAAGGACAATCCCACTTTTATTTGTTCATATGTATCTAATCAGGCAGTTGTATTGGCTCAATGTGAATGAAGACCATAGATGAATATATTTATTGGTAACCAGCTCTAGGGGTAGATCAGTTTCTAAACAAAAGTGTAATGGGCAAGACATTGATTAGCTGAGTCATTATTGCACTACATAAAGAATCTAACTCTTTATAAAAAATATGCATCTAGTGTAGGATTATGTATGGCTGTACGCTGAACAATATCAGGCCATAAACTGTGGTGCCATGACTGGTAACAATCAAATTTAACAAATGAAGCCAATTTTACTGTTCCTTCTAAAACAGCTGTTTATCATACAATGAAAGAGTAAGAGAGATTTGACGTGCTGAAGAAACCACAGTTAGAGCTGACTGAAAGATGCAGACGGGGCTAAATATTCACAAACTTCTGTCCATTTGGGGAACATCTCTGCTCACTGTGTAGGCAGAAGATGAGAGGTGGAAGACACAGATGTGGGGGGCTTACCAGGGCAGTGCTGGTGTGTGGACAAGTCAGGCAGGGACAGCACCAACATCTGTTGGTCCCTCTGGCCAGGACTCTGCCTGTGGACCAGCCTGTCCGTTGCTGAACATGCGCACTATTGCCTCTCTATATGATCCAAATAAGAGCTGAGTGCCTTCAATGCCAGTAATCAAGGAATGGAGGGTGTTTGGGTCAGGGCAGTGACTGCAACACTGCGGTCTTGGTGCTTGGCTAGTCAGCTAGTAATACAGATGTTGCTTTCTGTGCATATCATCTTTGTACAGAACTGGCTATGGAAGCAGAAAAGTACAGCTGGCAAATGTAAAGACCTTTGGCATGGATAACGGACAGCTACATCTATAGAGAAGCCCAGCATCTCTAAATGGCATGCCTGACCTCTAACTGTGCTGCAGCAACTCAAAAAAAAAATCAGTAGTATGGTTTACATTTATTCAGTCCCTATTCTAGTAGATGATAAAGGCCTGACAGAGACTGGGACCCCACTGCATGATGCATTGAACACCAAGAACGTGATCCTGGAAACTTTTGTGTACTATGCTTGTGCAGTAGAAAAGTCTTAACACCTGATTATGAAATGCTTCTCTCATGCAAAAGCAAAAACAGATCAGAAATTAATCAGGAAAAAAAAATTGCAAATATGCATGTCCTTTATTTTATTTGAATGGTTGGAATGGTGTCACTTTGTCATTTTAAAACTAATTCCCAATGAGTACAGAGCTTATTAAAATGTTGCTTTAAAAGGAATTCCAAACAACAAGTTTTTAGTGAAGTTTTTAATGTCTGAGATCCAAATTATGGTACTTCTACTAAAAATGAGAATCACAACATATTTTTCCAAACTTTTGTCATCGTGATTTAGAAAGAAAAAAAGAAAGTCTTAAGGAGCTTGGAAAGAATTCCTATAAATATTTTCAGAAATTTCTAAGCCTACTTGGGTACTAGAATTGCCCAGTTCGTGAACAAATACAAGTTTTATAAAATTCACTGTCTGCTACTATATATTCAAAAGCATGTTACAAAAGCATGTTACAAAAGCATGTTACAAAAAAATGCATCATTTTAGAGTTTAAATGTGTGTAGAACTGTGTTGTGTATGCTCTCACTTTCAAAGCCTTAACGTCCCTGGGTTGGATCCTGAGAAAAGTCCAGATGGATTGAAAGCTACTTTTAGTAGAATTTCCAAATTTAGAGGAAAGAATTAGGAAAGACACAACAGTTTGAAGCTGATTGCAAATTGCTACTTTAAGTACAGATATGGTGCAGGTAAAATCACAAAGCTGAATATTTATCCTTCATGTGGCGATAATGTCTGTGTGACAATTTATAGAACTGTACAATAGTAGAATGTATTCAGGACTTGCAAATACAAACAGACACAGACATTAAAATTTTTTTTCTAATTTTTGGTTTTGGTGGTTTTAAATTTCATGTTTTTTTCTGGATGCTTTTGGTTTACTTTCCCTCCTTGCTTTGCAAAAAGCTGCAGTTTTATTGGTAATGAAACATATATTAAGAAGATTGCTTCAAAGCCCTAGACTCTGTTCCTTTCACATAGCTGGTCTCATTTAAAGGAAGGTATAATATGTAGGAAATGGAACTGTGGCCTCCATTACAAAGACCCTCATATACAGCTAAGGGTAATGGAAGTATTTGCAGAGTAAAATAACTTTCCAGCTTGTATCATGAAATTACTTATTATGTAGCTTCTAGCACCTCATTTATCAGAAACTGAGGTGGCTTCTCTTTTACAGATTGCCCTACTTGAACTGCTGGGTAAACAGAAGAGAAGAGACTGCTGGTCTTTGTGGGAGCATTGTGCCATGACACCAGGAATGCTTCACTATGGATGAGAACTTGGGCTGGTGTAAATCAGGGAAAGTCCATAGCAAATGCACCTATCTGACTGGAGTATAAAATCCATACCCCTTTTGGGGTTTCTTCTTCAGTTCTTGCTGGAGTTAACCTGATGCCATGGTCTGGGAGGAGAGAGTCTTGTAAAAACATTTTTGTCTGTGTCCTTCAATCTTACCAACCACAGAGCACCCTGGTTGGACTACGTTACAGACCTTACTTTATGCACTGCTGCTTTGGCAGTATATTTGGTGCTCGAGTAGCACCTTCCCTGGTGACATTTTTGTTTAACAAATACAAGTTCAACAAACACAAGTTAAAGAGTTTTGCTATAAAATTGAGCTACTGGAGCAAGAAAAGAAAGATTAACTTCAGAAAAAGCATGAAAAAATACTTTTTTTTCCCATCTTTCTTTCTTTCTTTTATATGCCTTAGGTCCCTCAGATTATCATCCAGACCTTCACAGTGGCCATTAACACTGTCTGAAGCACTTCAGCAGCAGCATTTGACTGTCATGTGCGGTGTTGGATGAAATCATCCTGCTTCCTTGTGCCCCACATCATGGGATTCCTGCTGAATCATGGCCTTGCTGTGTATGAGCTGTGCTTTGCAAAGGTTATGAAACACAGAGAAGAAAAGGGGGGGAAAGGAAAAAAAAAAAGAGTTCTGGTGAGTAACCAGAACAAGAAATGATCCTGTGAGAGGGCAGAACAGAAAAGACATGGGGGGAGGGAGTGTCAGGCAAAGAAACATCCCAGAGAGCACATACGTGTGCCTATTCCCCTTTTTTTCACAGGTGTCTGGCATACAGTATCATAAGACCCTTCACAAGCTCTTTCAAGTGTCTGTGCCTTTGTGTTCCTCCCCAGTCTTCACTGTGCAAACTGCAAATGCATTGGAGCAAGGGCTGCCTCTTACTCGGGGTCTGTCAGCTCTGTGACCACATAACCCTGGTCTGAGTCTGTACCGAAAGTGCAAGCTGGTGACAAGGCTGGATATCCCATCCTTCAGTGCTGGAAGACCACCAGGCTGCAGAGGAGTGTGTGTGAGAGTGAAAAGGGCAGTGGGCATACACTTTCGCTGCTTTCACAACTTGCTTCTAGTGCCTCAGTCATGTCATGTGTATGGAGTCACTTCGGGAGGAGTTGGGTCAAGAGGGCAAGCCTGTGGTGTTCAAAGGCAGCCCTAAGATCCAACCAGTCTTGCTGCCCATTCAAAGCTGTTTCCCCAACTCCATCTTCACCAGCGTCATCAAGGAGCCACCCTTGTTCAGCAAAGACTGCAAGGCCTGATCTCATTAAATTTTTAGAACAGGTGTGAATTTACTGCTACAGAAGAGGCAGTATGGAGGCTGTTGCACTCTGTCCCTTCACAACAGCAGATGCAGCACATGGTGTAATGGCTGTGCAGTCTCCGCCAGCTGCCCTGGAAATCATTGTAATTAAGACCTGAAGCACCAATGGCAACATTATGACTCAAGGAAGAAAAAAAAGAAAAAAAATTAGCAAAGAAAAGTAGTCTAATATCTAGCAAATAAATAAGGGGTGTGAGAACAGTGCTAGGTAAGGAAAAGTAGGCCCTGATCCAGCAACACTCTTAAGACACTGTAAATGACTCGAAGCATTGGAGGAGGCAAGTACTCAGGAGCTAAAGTGCTTTGCTGGAGCGGGTTCCTTGTACATAAAATCTCAGGATCTTGAAGCTAGTGTAGTATGTATTTTTAGTGTAGCAATAGGTTAGCCCTGAGGTTTTCCATCCATTTCTCATCTGGCTGGCTTTTGGTGGTCTGTTTGGTCCACACTGTGGGAGGTGTGGGAGGTGTCCGATGGAATGACTCTCCAGCAGAAAGCAGAGGGAGATTCAGCAGGATCAGAAGTCACCTGCAGAAGAGCAGACAGGAAGACTCATCAGCTTGCACCAGTCAAACTGCAGCTTTCAGCACTGCCAGCAAAACTCCTGCTTAGGAGCTAGCCTCCCTCAGAGCATGAGGGAGGACTGATTCGTATTGCTGCACAATTGGCTGGGTGTGCCATTTCACAGGGAGAGAAAAGGCAAATTCTCCAAATGGGCTTGCAATTCCTGCAGTGTTTTGTTTTTTTTTTTTGGTTTCACAGCTGATGGTTCCAGTTCTTTGATGGCACATTCAGCTCAATAATATTTCATGGGAAGCAAGCAGAAACAAATACACACTTGTCTAGTCACTGATGGCACGTGAAACAGCATCTCCCACTGCTTGCCAGCCATGTCCCTGGTGTGCCTGTTGGCAGCTATGTTGCCTGAAAAAACAGACAAAGAGGAAGGCAGGGAGCAGGATCCTCCTTGGTATAGTTTACAGCGATGCATGGTTATGAAACTCTTCCTCCAGTGCCAGAAAACCGACTTCAAGCTGGCCCTGTTGGTTACTGAAAGGTTGGCAGGGTAACCCTGCTCCCATTGAGACTGAAGAGAGTTTTGCCATAGGCAGGAGGAGGAGGAGAATAAACAAAGAAACAGGAAAAGACACAGCCACAACTTAGATACGTTTTACGGAAGAGTACTCTAGATGCAAGGCTGTTCCCTGCTATCCCCAGGCTAATGCTTATGTGGTGGTTGCCTTCTGTAAATAGAGTAGATGCCATCCCCTGAATCTCTGATTGTACAGACGTTAGAGTATGGGAAGTCTAGCTCACAGCAAGATGTCCAAAATCTCTGGGGAGCCATACTGGCTACTAAAGCTCATCTAATAATGGACAAAAAACTGGAGGGGAAAAAATTTGGTTCAAATCCGACAGCTTTTTCTGAGAGTTTGTTTTTTTCTTCTAGAGAGCAGATGGAAAAACAAGTTTCAGACTGCTTCAACCCAGAATTTCAGAATGCATGATTTGCCTTGAAGAGAAAGGTTTTGCTTAACTTTTTGTGTCTTAAAAATCTTTGGCGTGGCTTCCCCCTCCTTTTTAATTTAGGTCAATCTTTCAAGTGACATTTACTTCTTCAAAACAAAGATCCACCAGCTTTTTCTTCTGGGACTGTCAAAACAAATTATTTCAGCCTTTCTTGGGGGGTGGGAGGGAAGAAAAGCAAACCAAACACACAAAAAACCAAACCAAAACAAAAAACAACAACACAAAAAATGTAATTGCATTTCTGGAATGTAGTACTACAGCACAAAACACCCCAAGCAAAACCGAATCCTCCCTCACCCCCTTCCACAGCCAGAATTAAATATTTAACTAAACTTATGTTCTTACGACCCAAGCTGTAAATGTTTATGTTCATCTGAAAATTCCTAGTCTGGAGGACAAAATTGCTATTGGTTTAGAGCTCTCCTCTTTTCTACGCCCTCACCTTTATCATTTTTCCTGTGCTCATTGGGTGAATTTTATGGGGAAGGTGGATACTGCCTCTCAAGAAGAGGTGCTATATGGTGGCATTTGAAAGGGTGCTGCACTGCCTTACCTGTCCATCAACAGCACTTCTGCGTATGATCTGGACCTGCAAGTCCTGGGCCCACCACTGCCTGCCTTATTCCCACTCTGGGTCCAGCCTGGTCTCCAGGCTGGCAGCAGTGGTGGGAAATGAGCCTTGGGGAGTAAAATGTTGCCAGAGTCATTAAAAGGCAGGAAGGTCGACAAGCGAGAAGAGGCAGGCTTGGGCAGCTATTGAAAGGGGTCTTCATGTCCTCCACTGGTGATACCTGGGGAGATTAAGGGGAGAGCAGAGAGAAGAGAAAAAGTGTTTTTTCTAGGGCTGTGAGAATGAAAAGCAAGAGCATCAAAGCAACAGAGGAGTGAGAGCCAAATTTTCTTGGCAATCACCTCTCAGCTTTAAATTCGCCGAGAATTCTCATCCTCAGCGTTCATCAGCTTATTAATAGTTGTCCTATAGTTGGATTTAAATCTGCACCCTAGCTTGTCAAGTCTGAATTAAAGAACCAAATGGAAGAGGAGGAATGGCTTACGATGAGCCAGCTTGGAGGGGTGCTGGTGGAAGGTTTCATTGCATCTAACGTGAGCTGGATCTGTTTGATGTGGGAAGCATCTGCCGAAAGTCAAACAGATTGGGCTTGGGATGTCCCTATCTAAAAATAACTGTCAATGAGCAGTTCATACCAGGGAAACTGGTCTTTGGTGAATTCTGTTTCCATCTGAGTTTGCTTCTTTGTTTTATTTATTGAGTCGCAATTTCTGGTCATGTTTCAGTGCTGCTGATGGCACAGACAGAGCAGACAACCAATCATATAGGACAATTATTATATGTAATAATAGATAATGTTCCATACATACCATCACAAGGAACAAGGACAAGGAACTCCTGGGCAGACTCAAACAAAAAAGGAAGTGTACAGAGGGTGGAAGGAAGTACAAGTAGCCTGGGAGGAGTACAGAGAAACTGTCCAAGAAGCCAAAGATCAGGTTAGGAAAGCTAAAACCCTGATAGAATTAAAACTGACCAAGGACATTAAGGGTAACAAGATGAAGTTCTAAAGGTATGTCAGTGATAAAAGGAGGACTAGGGAAAATGTGGGCCCCTTCCAGAAGGAAGAAGGAGACCTGGCTACCCAGGATATGGAGAAGGCTGAGGTACTTAGCAACTTCTTTACCTACTTTCTTTACCTTCTTTACTTAACAACATCTTCACTGGCAAGAGCTCAAGCCACACTGCCCAAGTTGTAGAAAGCAAAGGCAGTGACTGGGAGAAGGAATAACTGCCAGCTGTAGGAGAAGATCAGGTTCGAGACCATCTAAAAAACCTGGTGCACAAGTCTATGGGACTTGATGAGATACGTCCGCAGGTCCTAAAGGAACAGGTGGGTGAAGTTGCCAAAACGCTACTCATCATATTTGAGAAGTCGTGGCACTCTGGTGAAGTTCCCAGTGATTAGAAAAGGGGAAACATAACCCCATTTTTAAAAAGGGAAATAAGGAAGACCCAGGAAATTACAGGCTGGTCAGTGTCACATTTGTGCTTAGCAAAATCATAGAGTAAAACCTCCTGGAAACTATGCTAAGACCCATGGAAAATGAGCAGGTGATTGGTGACAACCAACATAGCTTCACCAAAGACAAATCGTGCCTGAGAAATTTGGTGGCCTTCTACAGTGGGGCTACAGTGCTGGTGGATAAGGGAAGAGAAACTGACATCATCTGCATGGACTTGTGTAAAACATATGACACTGTCCTATATGACGTCCTTGTCTTTAAGTTGTAGAGACATGGATTCAATGGAAGGACCACTCGCTGGATAAGGAATTGGCCAGATGGCCGCACTCAAAGGTTGTGGTCTTTGGCTCAATGTGAAAGTGGAGACCAGCAACAAGCGGTGTCCCGCAGAGGTCACTATCAGGACTGGTGTTTAACATCTTTGAGCCACAGACAGTGGGATTGAGTGCACCCTCAGCAAGTTTGACGATGACACCAAGCTGTGTGGTGTGGTGGACACGCTGGAGGGAAGGGATGCCATCCAGAGGGACCTGGACAAGCTTGAGAGTTGAGCCTGTGCAAATCTCATAAAATTCAAGAAGGCCAAGTGAAAGGGCCTGCACATGGGTTAGGGCAATCCCAAGCACAAACACAGGCTGGGAGGAGAATGGATTGAGAGCAGCCCTGAGGAAAAATACTTGGCGATCTTGGTTGATGAGAATCTCAAGATGAGCCAGCAATGTGCGCATGCAGCCTAAAAAAGCCAACAGTGTCCTGGGCTGCATCAAAAGAAGCACTAGCAGCAGGTCGAAGGAGGTGATTCACCCCCTCTACTCTGCTCTCGTGAGACCCCAAAAGCTCTGGGGCCCCCTACATAAGAAAGGCATGGACTTGTTGGAGCAAGTCTAGAGGAGAGCCATGAAGATGGTCAGAGGGCTGGAGCACCTCTCCTATGAGGACAGGCTGAGAGAGTTGGGGTTGTTCAGCCTGGAGAAAAGAAGGGTCCCAGAAGACCTAACAGCAACCTATCAATACCTAAAGGAAGCCTCCACGAGGGATGGGGAGGCACCCTTTATCAGGGAGTATAATGACAGGACAAGGGGTAATGGTTATAAGCTGAGAGAGGATAGATTTAGATTAGATATTAGGAATAAATTCTTTACTGTGGGGTGGTGAGACACTGGAACAGGTTGCCCAGAGAAGCTGTGGATGCCCCATCCCTGGAGGTGTTCAAGGCCAGGTTGGATGAGACTTTGAGCAATCTGGTCTAGTGGAAGGTGTCCCTGCCCATGGCAGAAGGGGTTGGAACTCAGTGATCTTTAAGGTCCTTTCCAGCCCAAACCGTTCTATGATTCTATGATTCTATGATCACTTCTCTTACGTATGCATCATCATTGTCAAGTGCCCTGTGTCACAGAACAAAGTTTCTTAGACTACTTGCTAATTCACAGTAGAAAGACACACAGGAACATGTGTCTTAACCATCCAAAAGTGTTGTCTGCTGCCTGATTCCAACCCCTACAGACTCATCTATTCAAGCCAGACTGTGGAATTGCCAGCCCATCTGGTAGAGGGCAGCAGGGCTCTTTGTCCCTTGAATCTAGTAGGCAGGGAGAGAGGGAATGAACTGGACTTAACTCCGCCAGCAGTGTCGGGAGAGGCATTGAAACAGTTCACACCGACAGAGAGAAACAGTATACTGTTTTCACTCAGGAGCCAGCTCTGTGTTAAAAACTGCACTTTGCCTCTGATTCAGGGATAGTGCCAAAGCCTTCCCCAGAGAAGGTATTTGCAAAGTCCTTGGAAAGCCTGTAACACAGTGGTGTTTAGAGTTTGTGTAGATTTCTTTGTAGGGAAAGAAAGAGAGGCTGCTTGATTGCTAAGGCACTTCTCTGTGGTTAAAAACAAAACAAAAGAAAACAAAACAAAAGAAAACAAAACAAAACAAAAGAAAACAAAACAAAACAAAACAAAACAAAACAAAACAAAACAAAACAATAAAAAAACTCAAACCACCTCTGAGTTAAAGAACTTTACAAGAAGTAAGCAGTGACACAACATGATCAAATGCCTTTTTCTACATCTAGCAAAAAGGCAAAGTTTCCTTCTTGACCAACTGCATTCAGGACAAAATTACAAAGCATTGATCCTGCTAAAGGGATACTCCTGCCTTGGTAAACAATGGAGGGAATGCCCATTAATTCAGGTGAATAACTGATGAATGAAATTTATTTCTAATCACAGCAGAGTTCCTTTGGAAGTCAAAAATTTTTGTTATGTTTGTGAGCTAGCACTGCAGGGTGATTATTCCAGATGCATTTTGGTTAATTCAGTGCCACAGATTGCCAGGATTCTGCTTCAGCTTTGTAATGTTAGACTTCTCAGACACAGGTGGATGTCAGATCTGACCTGAATGATGTTCACTGAGCCAATAATTTTCACTCTGTGTCTGCACTCCATTTGATGGGACCTGGAGGAGTTCAGGGCAGGCAGGCTTGCTGAGCACAGAGTAGCATATCTGTTTGATAACATAGCTGCCTTTCAGTAACTAAAGAGAAAAAAAAGGAAAAAAGACCTCTCCAGATTGAATGAAACATTCTGTTCAATCCAAAACATGTTACCTGAAATTTCAGGTTTCTGTCACATTTTCCAAATCAAGAAAGGGTTGCTTGTTTGTTTTCACTTTACGGCTTTTTTTTCAGTGGGGTGCTTAGACTAAAGAGACCAAACGGGGTGCTTAGACTCAAGACCAGAAGTAGTGCCTTTACTCTCTCCTGTAAAAATCTCTGGGACAGTGGTCTAGCCACAGAGGTATAGGCTGTTTGAGGTGGAGCTATGTGAAACCACAGTTCAATTAACTTTTCTTTCAATGGTAATGATGACATACCTCACACCCACCTTACTGCTGCTCTCCTCTCCCTCCTAGCTGCTTCCCCAGTTGTACTATTACAATCACTTGTGGGGCTAAGGATAGAAAAAAAAAGAAAAAAAAATCCAAGAGGGGATGCTTTTTACTGAGATAATTTTCCCGATTCTGTTCAGTTGCAACAAACTTGAGTGGGCACAAGTGAAAGGTAAAGGACAAACCACAAACAAGTTGTCCTTTTTGGCAGAAGGGAGTGTTCATCAAATTACAGCCTTGATTTTTTCTGTTGAAGCTGTTCAGCTTTCTGCAAATAACTTGCTGCATACAGGGACAATAAGAGAGAGAAGGGCTTTGAAAGCTGGTGAGCAGAAAAAAAGAAAAGAAGTGCATTTAAGCCTTTGCCTAGCAGACCACCAAAGTAGGCACTTGAACGAAGTGGTCTGTTTCTGAGGAAGAGAGGAATAACCTTGGGGATTCCTTCCCCTCTTCCCTGTGTCCAAGAAAGATGGAAATTTCCTAAAAGCAGCAATATATTGAGAAAAACAGGTGCATGGAGGCACAGATACTCAGAAAAAAGGACAGTTTGGACCATGTGCAAAAGCAGGTAGGCAAGCCTGCAAGTCTTTCACCATCCACCTGTTTCCAGTACTTTCTTTTACATGGCAGAAAAGGCAAAAAGCAACACCGAGTAACGTGAAGCTTGACAAAATTAGAGGATAAATATGGGGAAGGATGTCAGTGGAATTACTGTTTTAGGAATTTGCTGGTTTCTTCTTCCCAAAAAGGCAAGCTACAGTTCATGTTATGGATTCAATGGAGAAATTATTGGCACAAGCTCCTTGGATCACCTTAGGAGAAAGAAACAAAATGAGTGACTGTGCTTGTCCTTGTGTGCCATAATATCCATGAGAAGCACAAATAAACAAATTGCCGAGAACAAAAGATTACGGAAGTCTCTTAGTTTTGCCAGTGGTTTCCTTTAAAACTCTGATCAAGTATTTTTTCTTATGCTGATAACAGCAGTGGAAACTCCCAGGCAAGCTTAGGCACAAGGTCTTGGGACCTCCTTGTTCCCATATGCATTTCAGTTCCTCCCTCTCAGTTACACTGCAGTGAGCAATATTGCTGAACCCACAGAAAGCCGTTTTTTTGTTTTATCTGGATATTTGTGTTGCTGGGGAGAACAGAGGAGGACAAGAAAGTCTTCTAAGGTAGGGTTCGTGAAAGGTGTGTTACATGGTCTGTCCAGAGGAGAATTACTGGGCGTATCTACTTAACTGAGTGCAACAGCACGAAAAGACCTTCAGAGAAGATTATTGATACTAGAAAACAGAACTAGAAAAGGCCAGTGTGGCTGAGTTGTATTTTAAACCATATGACAATTTAAATATCTAAATTTTTAATATTATTTAAATATTTAAATATTTAAATATGATACTGCTGATAGGAAATTTTAGTGTTCCTTGCCCAGAATGCAGCATTACCAGGATAAGGTTTTAAGCAACTACAAAGTATCAAATGCAAAAACAAAGGAAAAAATCTGCCTTTGTGCATCACCAGGGATTCATTCAGAAAGAACTGTATTTCTCCCCCAAAAAAATACATCGACAAACGTACATTTCCCTCTCATCTAGGAGTTTGTTTGCTTGTCCTCAAAAGACATAGATAGATGAATTGAGAGCCCTAGTTTCAGTTTTTAACTACTTGAAGCATATTTTAATATTCTTTTTGGCATTTCTGGTGAATAACACAAACACAAAGCATAATATGAAAGTATTGGCACTGTAAGAGAAAATCCAAAATGATAAAATGGTTTATGATTATAATTAATTGTTAGTTACATCATCATGTCAGTGAGGCTCTGTGGCTCACTGATATTTACAATAATTCTGAAGGAACTAACATCAAATGTCCATAGTGTCTGGAAGAGCAGGCAGAATATATAGAAAGGAGGACAGACCAACTGCAAGGCCTGTCCATGCGGGATATTTTGCTTCTGATGCCTGCATAACTTAAATAGCTGACTCCTTACGCACAATCATAGACTTTTCAGGGAAGCTTACATGTGAACTGTGGAAGAAGCCACCCTGTCTGAGAGGTCCTTTTGTCTTATGTGGACTTCTGGCTGCACCCTAGGAGAAAAATGTATCTGCACTAACCACCTGAAGGGGAAAAAAGCTACTTGGTATAATTTGTCAAGGTCCTGAGGCACAACAACCAAAGCATTTGACTGTTTGGTTTTGTTTTTTTTTTAACTACCTGAGATCTTCCGTGTTGTGGGCCTGTGGACAGGAGGACTCTCTAAAAGAAGAGGAATTCAGTGGCAGTGACTGCTCTCCCTGTTCAGAAAGCGAATGATGAGGGATTTGCCTCTCACACTTTGTGGAGCTACGTTAGACACACACACTGGTTTCTTTGATTTCACTGTTAGGAGTGCCTTGCTGCTCTCAAAGGGGGTCAAAGTAAACTACAAAAATGAGTGCTTATTCTGAATAAAAACATTCCTGTATGGAGTTGATTTGGAATAGTTGCATGCACAGGAGCCCGAGGACAAAAAGGAAAACAACCATTGGGAAGCGGTCTTACTCACTCAAAAACCCTCTTCCTTCAGCAGCAAAATCAAAGAGAAGAATTGAGGTATCCTGACTTCCTGTCCACCTCCTACCTGCTAGCCCTCACAGTCTTGGGGAAGAATGAACCTCAAATATTTATTTGCAAGCAGTTTTTACAGAAAATACATATGGCTGTCCATGGTTGTCCTCCTATGTAACACCAGTTTGCTTCAGATATGAGGTCGTCTTTAAACCATGATATGTCCACCTAAAAATACACAGTTGACTGTGTTCGGAATTATATCCTGTCCCCAGCAGCAACCCCAAAGCTAACTCTCTAGCCAGCTCCCTCTGACATTTTTTCACATGTAAGTAACTTTACAGTAAACGTGAGTAAGGCTTCAGGTACAGTCCCCCATAAAACCTATTGCAGGCAATACAGCATGACTGACTTGCTGTATATAAGGCAAGGAGCTAATTGTAGTATCTTAGCAGCTTGAATTCTCACATTTACTTTCAGGAAATCTGAACTGAAAATAATTGGAAAAATATAGATAATAACTCTGCACCCGGGACACAGGGTTGTTAACTCTGTGAGTTTTTCCTTGATGTTTTAAAAGTGTTTGTTGCCCAATCAAGTCAACTGGAGTGTTTTGTGGACTTCCATGGTCTTGCTCTTGACTTCCTCTGAACAATACCTTGTTGCTGAGGGAAACCATATCCCTGGGATATATGATGCTGTGCTCCTAATATATGATATTATGTTGTAAATAATACCATCAAACTGGAAATCTGTGTTGGTGGGAATTGTTAATGAAACAGTGCCTGCAGACTGATAAACTTCATGAACAAACCCATATTCATGTATAATCTAGGAATTTGCCTTTTAAAAACAACACCATGAGATATAATTTGGGCGTGAGGAACACAGTTCTGAAGGGACTGTCCACTTAAAACAAATGATCTCTCAAGACGCTGTTGGGTTCTTTCCCCTGGTCTGTGGTAGGCAGTTTTGAGCTAAAGAGCAGGGAGTTCACCTAATGCAAAAACTAATCTGTTTAAAACATTGAATTATCAAAGCAACGTACTCCTTCCATCTTGTTTATTAAAAAATCTGAGAATCCAAGCCCATGTGGAGTTAATCAAACTGAATGAAAGAAACCATATAAAACACTTAGTTCAGCCCACAAAGTTGACCAGTCTTACCAGTTGAGAGAAGGGTTTTATTTTAGTTTTGGGGAGAGGACTCTTCTTTTGAAGGAAACATTAATAAACCTTAGTAAAAAATTATTTCTTCACTGATGCCAGTGTGGGAGCCACAGTGGGCCTTTTCCTTTGCAATAATTAAAATTTTGTGTACGAATTCAGGTAAACTTTTTTACACCAATGCAGTGTATTCTTACATACAGACAGAGGGAGTTGGCACATCAGGAGGTGAATGACGAGCACCACTGGTCCCTGTTTCGTCTGCAAACACTGCAGGACCAAGAGCAACACTGGTGGTGGATATGGAAGGGCTCACCATGGGGTGGAGGCCCTGACATTCCTGGATGCAGCTTTCCAAATCTCTGCTGCAGCATGAGAAGGAGTGCTTTTTCCAGTCTGAAAGCAAGTGAAGAAGATTTGATATCTCCTGGTCTTTGTGCTCAAGGGATGGACAGCTGAGGAAGAAGCTACAGCTTTACCTTTAATTTATCTGGAGAGACAACCATAAAAAACAGCATTCAATCTTTTGAGTGATTTCTTAAACCAGTGCTTCAAGCATTTGCGATCTTGGCCCTAAGTTCCTTGCCCCATTGCCCCATTTCTTTCTGTCTGGGAATCGTAGTCCCAGAGGTGACAGTGAAGCATCCTGGAGATACTTAATGGCCCTCTTAAACTCAACAACCAGACCCATCCTCTCCTGCCTCCAGCTGGGTCATTCTTAATCCATTCTAACCTCATCCAGATGGTTTTGTTTCACAGAACCACAGTAATGAAAACGCAATACTTCCACAGTATTGCATTATTTCAGCTATGGCCAGGTATCACCCCTAGCAATCACATTGACCCTCTGAAATTACAGAATGACTGGCTCATTATGGGAGCCAGTTTGGTATCCATTGTGAGGGAGAATTTGCAAAGCAGCCTAAGGGAATTTGGTGCCCCATTCCTATTGAATTACAATGGGACTTGGGCATTGAATTTCCTTAGTTAGTCCTTTTAAACTTCCCCTTCTTTTTAAAGTAATAAAGGTGAGGTTTTAATAAGGATTCTGTGTTGGCTTACCTTTGCTTCTTTTGAGGTTACTGGACATTTTACTGCTTACTTCAATGAGAGCATCATTTGGTGAGTGCTATGCAATTTTGAAAAACTCACCATGGAGATTTTGAATTATTTGCTCTTAAATTTATGACCTACAAGTTTATCGAAAAGATTAATTTAGGAAAACAAGAAAAAATATTTTTTTAAAAAAGTGAAGGGAGGAACTGACCACAGTGGAGAGAAGTTAACTTGATGAAATTTAATAAGTAAATTCCAAGGTGCTCTCCAAATGCAGGTTCGTTATCTCAGTTTCAAATAGCCTTGAAAGCCCTAGTATTTCTTTAACTATGGAAGAAATGGAAGTTTCCAAGATAATTTCCAGCTATGGTACACCAGTATGCTAAAAAAATCACCTTTGAACGGAGAGACCTAACTAACCTTCAAGGTGCTTTATCAGTTTCATCTACGCATTTGTTAAAAACCTCTTTTAAACTACATATATAGATTATTAGCTATTAACTTAATTATGTGGCCTTTGGTCAATTCAGAAAACCTTCTCTGAAATCAAATGTGAACCAAAGTCTACTGGCACAGTTGCATATTTGGAAATTCCTCAAACTTCTTATTAATTCTGCCTGATAATGCAGTCCTTTCTTTGGCAGACCGGAAACCCTGTTTTGAAAGTAAGCAGTTATCCCTCCTGGCCATGTTTCTACCACTGTTTTGAACTGAAATTGCACAGGGGGGGTGACACATGGTTAACAATGGGAGATCATTAACTTAAACATCTTCCATTTATGTGAAAGCATTGGTAATACAGTGGGATGCTGAGGCCAGGAGTCCATGCTGAGGGCAGGCTCCAGGCAGTGGAATTTTCCTGGGGCCACAGTAAAGAACCCAGGTATCAATGCAGCCCTCTAAAAAAACATCAGGGATGAGAAGCTGGAGAGGAAGCTCCAAGATGAGGACCCCTAAGTAGTATGTACTTACTTGGCAGGTGGTTTTTGTTTACTTGCAGGATCAGCCAAGGGAGAAGGAAACTGTCTGTGCTGCAGAGAAGGTGCTGTGCAATTCAGAGTACGACATGTGTAGGGAAAGGAACATCCTGAACTTCTTAACGGATACCAAGAGCCAAAAAAGGAACAAAAAGCATGAGGCAACCAGGCAGAAGAGTGTTTAATTTGGTCTAAAGCTGTATTTTCCTTCTTTGAGGTAAAAAGTGCTGGAACAGTGCCATGTAACTCCCAGGAAGGAGGTGTATCACGTTGTCCTTAGTTATGTTTGGTCCTAAACAATGCCACGTGCTGGGAAGTCAGGATGACCCGTATTGGTCCAGGGCTATGAGCTGGCTTGATTGTAACTGCCAGCATCTCCTATTTTTCTGGAGAGATGACACGTGGAGAGCTTCAGAATTGCGCCAAGCAAAGGGGCCAAAAGTCCAGCAATTCTGAGAGCCCTACGCAAGCAGCTTAATGAAGTATCCAGCCCTGGAGAGTTCAAATGGGCTTCACTGATCAGTGTCCTCACTGATCAGAAACTGAACTTGATCTCCAGTATCGAAATCAACTCTCCCACATCTATTCAATTGATTACTTTCCCTGTATCCGTTGTAATTAACATCAAAATGAACTGAGGCTCAGGCAGTGTCTTCCATCAGGTGTTCCTTCATATGTTGTATCCAAAAGTACTTGCATTCAATTTTTTGAGCCCACTATATCAGTAGACTATGGCCCTAGCTCTATGAGCAGATTGGGTTTCTGGCACTAGTAGGGCCTGGAAACAAGATCAAAGTAGGAAATAATCTGCTTTTGGTATATGTGGAAACTCATCTTCTTTGTCATGGGCAGAAGCAAGCTCAATGCCCAGGAAAATGTGTGTACTCCAGCAAATGTACTAAAAAAAAAAATTAAAAATGTGGAGATAAGTATAAATTGAAAAATGTTATTCAGGAAAAGTTGAGCTAAAAGTAAAAGCCTTGAAATGAAGGAGGAGAAATGTTTTAGTTGGGGGTGAAGGAAGACAGGAGAATGAGGTCTAAGTCCTTTCCTTAATTACATGAACATGAGAAATACAATAACTAAAAAAAAACTCTTTCAGGAGATTTTTTGAATTTAGACTCAGCAATTCCCACCAAGGCAACCTCTCTTAGCATTTAAAGGCTGCATAAAAAATAGTAATGTGCAAACATATTCAGAGGAGAATTAACTTCTTCTCACCTACTGGCTGCCCTTCAGCTAACAGGACTTTGTTTGTTAGCCTCAATGCATATATTTCACCTCCTGTTTGGACTCAGGTCCAAAAAGGAATTTGCACACAGGGAGAGACTGCAATTCGTGCAGAGAACTCTGACTTGGCACTAACGAACCCAGTTCTCTCTGTAGCTAGCAGAGAGGCACATATCTACTAAATGATGTGGCACTGACAGCAGCTCTCATCCTGCATATTGCTGAATGGAGATGTTTCTTAAATTATGGTAAAGGCTTCTAGAGCAAACAGGACCCAAGGCCTGACGTGGGCTCTCCCCTCATTGTCTCAGTTCAAGGCATTCTCCTCCACCTTCCATGTAGGCTTAATCGTCGGATGTGTCTGATTGTAGACACAGACAGAAGACACTCATTCTCTTTGATCCTTCCTAATGTCAGAGGCTAAAAAAAAACAACCCACAACTGACAGTTTTCATAAATCCAGTTACACTGACAGTTTATTACAAGACTCCTTGCTGTGGACAGCCCAGTTCAAATAGGAGGCTACCCAGATTTGCTTACAAGTGCTCTGAGAGTGGAGAGCTGCCCAGAGATGTATGGTTACACATAAGCCAAGCATATTAATAATGTATTGTATAAGTAATACTTTTGGCATATAGGTAGGAGGATCTGCTGATACCTGTGTGTGTAAAGGGCCCCTCTATTCTTCTTTGGATATAGCCCTGGTGACCTGATTCAATATTTCAGTAGGAAAACTCTAATGACTTGTAAGATCTTCTACCACCATCTTTCTCCCCTCAGTGAATTCACAATGTGTTCACAGGGTCACAGCTTCACTCACTTGTAACTTATTTCTCCGCCAGTCTGTTTATTGTCTGTCCGTTTCTGCAAAACATTTGTGTGCCCACCACAAAGACATTTTGTTCCTAACTGGTGTTTCTAGGCTCCTCTCTCATGCAAGTAATGATGAGTAGATGTTATAGCAGGTATCTTTTGCATAAACTTTTCCTTCCAGAACTCTCCTGTGAGTTACTTTGCTCAGTCTTATGTTTGCAGAGTCTTAGGAAGTGAGGGCTAAGGAGGGACCTTATTGCAGTATTTAACCCTTCAGGAAGCATATAGAGAGGATAGAACCAGGCTTTTCTTGGGGTTGCACAGCAATAGGGTGAGAGACAATGGATGCAAACTGCAGTAAGATAACTTCTGATTACATATTAAAAAAACCCAAACTACACTGTGGGTAGTCAAACACTGGAATAGAGGTCCTGAGTTGTTGTGGGACCTCTACCCTTGATGTTAAACTGGTCAAGACATGGAGCAAACTGACCTAACTGACCATGGTTTGAGTAGGATGCTGAACCATCAGATGACCTCCAGATGTCTCTTCCAACCCAAATTATTCTATCATTCTATGTCTACTTTTTATCTTACATATTTAGTCTGTTAGGGTTTTATAGAATGTAATGATATAAAAAAAATTGACAACAGACAGCACAAATGAATAAATAAACAGCCTTTTCTCCTATCTCAGCATTAATTAAGTTTTTTCTAAGGCTGAATGACGCTAATTCCATTTTATAAAAAATGCAGGCTGATAAAGAGTAAGTGTGGCTTTTCCACCAATGTACTTCAGAAACATCTTCTGCAGTTTCATTTTTTTCCAATTAGAAATGCAGAAGCATTAATTCTTTTTATCTTTGTCCTGGGTTAAGCTGAAACAGAGTCAACTTTCTTCATAATAGCTAGCAAGAGGCTGTGTTTTGGATTTGTGCTCAGAAGAAAGCTGATAAAAACTGATGTTTATGTGGCTGCCAAGGTCGGCAGACCAGAGAAGCTGGGAGGGAGCACAGCCCCAGCTACTAGCCCAGGATTTGATCCTAGGTTCAGGATTGAGACCCAAAGTGGCCAATAATCTATTCTATAACATACACACCATGCCCAGTATATAGGTGAGGACCCTCTGGAAGATCAGCCCTTTTGATTCTGGATCTCTTTGGCCCCGGGTCATCTCGTTTCAGATGGTCGCTCTCCCAGGACCTCCCCCCCCACCACCCCGGTTGGCTCTCGGTCTGGGATGCTTGGACTGTTATCTCTGTTCCAGGAGTGCAGTTTTGGGACTCTCCCTGCTCTGGGATCGTTAGCCGGGAACAGGCTAAGCCTTGTCATCAGGTGGAGGGGCAATATCACTGTGTATCACTCATTTGTATATTTGTACATAGTATTATTTTCAATATTATTGTAGTTTAGTTATTAAATTGTTCTTATCTCAACCCACGAGTCCTTTTTTTCCCTTTTCCCCTTAAATTCTCTCCCCTATCCTTGTGGGGGGGGGGGGAATTGCCTTGAGTGGGTGTGTGGTTTGGCCCCCAGCCAAGGGCAAACCCATCACAATCTTGAATGGCATCACGTTTCATGATAGGACACAATGAAACCAGTCCAACCATTAAAATCAAAGAGAGACCTTTTTCTTGACATCTGTGGTTTGCAGATCAAATCTTATTGGATGTTGTTTCTCAGTGGCTGTTGGGCAGCTTTGGGGCTTTTTGCTTGGCTTTTTAAAATGTATACAGAGTGGAAATGGCCACACTAAATCACTTTTTCCATGATCTTCCGTGCACCCTTCTTCCAGTGGGAAATGGTAGTGGGAATGAAAGATTGCCCTTGAAATGATGGGGAGAGGCAGGATTTTAAAGTACTAAAACATATGTTTGCTGTCTTAACTTCCCCTTTATGCCTTTGCATATTTTGCTATCTCTGGTTAATTTTAGTATAACTTGTACTTCAAAGATATGAAATATGTTAATTGATTAACTTTTGCTTTAATTCTTGAAATAGAAACTGAGACAGCATTGTCTTTGAAACTGATTCTCCCTGTGTTTACAATGACAAAACACTAAATGATGTTTTTTGGATTTTCATGGTGAAACTAATATGATAATGTTGCTAGCTAAGTTTTCCAAAACTTTTTGTAAGTTGTGGCTTAATAAACTCTCAGCTTGCATACACTGAGAAACTGTCTGGGTGTAACAAATGGTGATATTCATGTTGCTTCTCTTGTCTCTTATGGTGAAGAATCAGGACATTATCGTTGTTGGAGATCTTGATGAAGCCTACTGAAATCAGAAGAAGGGCACTTACTGACCTCAGGGCTACAGGAGCAAGAACAACAATCCTGATGTTGAATTTTTTATCTTTCTGTTTAATTTTCATTTCATCTAGATGTTCTTAAAATGAAATCAAGCTGTCAATATGTTCCTTCAGTCTTAAAGCTTTGGTTTTTCCCCTCTTTTTGAATTGAAGAAAGACAACTGTATCTACCAAAAACTAAAGCACGTAATTTATGGCATTCCATCAGCTGAACAGAGAGGTTAACTCTCATAAGTTGCATGAAGCTGACTGCCTGGTTCCCCTGATATCTTCTTTTTTTTTTTAATTTGATTGAAACCATGCAAAATGAAACTAGATCCTCCCCAACAATTCTGTGGGAACCCAGCACTTCAGCCATAGAGAGATCATAGGAGAAGAATAGGCAGCCTATAGCCCTAGTCAGAACAAACTGATAGACAAATCCCTGGAGAACAGCTTTTTCATTCAGGGAAGCTTGAAGAAGGGAATATTTATACAAAAGCCAATTTGCTTTTCTGGTAGCTGATTTGTTTATTAATACCTCTGAAGACACAAGTGACACAAGTGCTCCATTTCTCCCAGCCCAGGTTTCTTTTCAGCCTGACCTGCTGTCACGTGACTTGAATAGCATAATATTGCAATGTGTTACCATGGAAATGATAGTGATGATGGCATGTGTTCAGCATAGCCAAATTTGAACCTAATGAGAGCAGATGTGACTTTAAGCTTTCATCCCTAAAGAACAGACCTGGTTATATCATCATGTCTTTTCACAGGAATCATGGAGAAAGCTCTTAAACACAACTCTCTGTGATTGTATTAACTGTAAACACCAATATGAATGTATGCAAATCATTTCTACTTGCTGTAAACATCTTCTTACGAAGTCAAACACACCCACATCAGGAGAGTTGTGAAAGAGGACGAGCCATGAGGAAAACAAGAACTCTGAACCATCGGCAGTTCCCATTGCTGATGTGCATTATCTTCTCTAAACATAAGCAGATTCCTGTACGTCACTGTGTGTTATCACTTTTGGTCTCTACACTTTCTTAAGAAAATAACTACTTCCAGTTGCAGCAGCCAGTATGACATGCTATGCAAAACTGCATAGCACCATGAATAAATTACGGCTGTCACCATCTTCTCTGTCTAAAAAAGACTGTTACAAAAATAAATTAGCACTGCCCTTGAGCACTACTAAGAGTAAATATCTCACACGTGACTTTGCTAACTAAAAGAATAAGACTTTAATTTCACTAAAATAAAACCTCCACAAGCAATGCATTCTCCATGTGAGAAAACAGCCACTGTGCTAACCAGCCACAGAGAAAGAAAAGGTACTAATGCAAGAAAGGAGTATTCAAACTGAACATTTTAGAGCCAGTTCCAGCCCTGTTAACTTGAAGCAGGACCAAGAACTCAGCTGGGTCAAGATCAAGGAGAAGTCTAAGGCTCCCTCCTAGTTAGTCTGGATAATGCCTTCTGTGTAGCTTCTTGGGGAGTGACTGAACCTCTGTAACTCTCACTGCCCCCACTGTGTTGTCAGATGGGGATGCCTGAAATGAAGTAGCTGTGAATCTTGCCCATCACTTTGTGTATATTGTCTTATATTTCAGATATTGTGGGTTTATCTCTAGGTTTGTAAAAAACAAGATCAATGTTGGCTTCAGCAACAGTACTTGAAAAAAATTACCCACAAACACCGACATATGTAACTTCATATTGAGATGGAATAAACCATCCTACCTTTGTGTATGGAGTCCTCCTGTCTGCACCTTTTCTTTCTCCTTGTGGTTTCCAAAAGTCCTGATTCTACGCTAGGAGTTCGCAGATACACATTGCTGTATCTGTGAGCACTTTCTACTGGAACTCCCCAACGGACTCTCCAGCAGTGGACATCCACCACCCAGAAACTATTTGAGAAGCTGGTTTACTCCTCTTGGTATCACAACATTGGGCCAGATCTAATTAGGGCAAACCTGGAACTTCTTAATCAAAAACTAAGGCACAAACCTTCCATACGTGGGAAAGAGACAAGTTAAAAGAGGGGAGGAGGAGTACCATATTATTGTCTACTCCCCTTAATCCCAATGTGCATTATGTGGCAGAACACGTGCCTTTTATAATGTTACAGCTTAAAAAGCAGCTGAAGCCCATGTTCTCCTTTCAAGCAACTGCTGCTGCTTCTCATATTCTCCCTGTAGCTCCTTTCCCCTCCGTTCTTAAGAAATAATTCATAACCTTAAACCAGCTCCTCTTTCCAGACTCTAAAACTTCAAAGCAGCTTGGCTAAGTGGCAAAGGAGGGCAGGTAAGCTCCACTTTCCCTTTGAAGTTTTGCCCCTCACACTCCTCTTCCCCACTCTCACAGCTCTGCACCTTCTGGGGACATGCCCCTCTAATGCTGCTGGTACTCCTTTAGAAGAGCAGACTACACAGTGCCCCTGATGAGCATCCGGGAGGATGAACAGTTCCAACACTGGCCTGCATCCCTATCTGAAGCTCTCACCCAGGCCAAGAAGCTTTCACTGTCTTCAGGTGGGATGGCACAGCACAGCATGGTGCTTGGGCAGTGTTGTCAGTGCGTGCTCCTGGATGGATGGACAGCCAATGATGGCAGGCAGGACCTGTAAAGAGCTTGCATTTCAGCATGCTGTGGGACTTGCCATCACCATTCCTGAGTGCTGGACAAAACCAATACAACTATGTGTTCCCTGTGCACTTAATATTACACCAGTCAGGTGGATTATCCCATATGGTTCAAGGCGATAGTGCTCTTTGCCTGGTTTTAACATCCCAGGACCACAGTGAGCACTGAAATGTGATGGGTGATGACTAGACCTAGCAGCCATAGGACTGCAGCAGGCCGTGAGTACCACTAGCTACAGCTGAAATGTTAGCTGAAAGCTGGGTGAAAGGAATCTGTTTAACAGGTGTGCTAGGAGTCTGGCACAGAGACTTGGGCTGGGGCCAGTACCACTGAATGTCTGCTGTGTTGATTCGCTGGCTGGCTAGAGTTACAGGAGGGTGAAGGGAACCGAACGCAAATACCTCTTCATCTGCAGCAGCTTCTTGCTTGCTAGAAAATTCCCTCAGCATTCCTGAGTCATCTACTGCCTTGGAGCTGCAGCTCTCTGTTTCTCTTGGTTTCCTTTTTGCTCCAAGAACTCATACAGCTGTCCTCTGCAGTGCCAGTTTAAAACCAGAAAACTCAGAGCAACAGGGAGCAACAGTCCTGAGATTTGGTTGGCTCAGTGCAGCCATCAAAATCTTTCAGATATGGCTTGGACTAGTGACAGTGAGCAGATCAATGTCTGTTTGTTGGTGAGATAACCTCAGACTAGGGTTTTATGCATCAGACTCATCTCTCCTGTGCAGTTACTCTCAGGATTGCCAGAACTACCTTAATCCAAGCAAGGAAATTACTCCAATTTCTAGACAATCATTTCAAAGCAACCTTCTCAACACACTGCTAACACATAACAATTGGAAGAGATCTAAACATGTTAGGCTTGATGAGCTGGGACAGTTTTAGATAGCAAGCTGAGTAAGAGCTTTCCAAGCCAGAACAGTATCCTCTGCATCCCCATGACTTCAGCCACATGTCACCCAGCCCCAATGTGTGGATGTGTCTGACTGTGAGCCAGAAGGCTTCCTGATGACTTCCCATTGACTTCACTGGGAGTTTTAGGTGTGCTGGACCAGGTGACAAATTAACTGGGGAAGCTTTCTTTGATCTGGAGTTTTCAAATATGCTATTACCAATTATTAAATAAAAGCTTGACTTTGTATACCTGAGATCAAGAGGAGCTTTGCTTCTGATCTCAATAGGCTTTTTGGAAGAGCATTTAATAATTTCTGTGCTCTCATCCACCAACTACAACTACAGCAGAAACTTTTTACCAGGTGCTAGCGCTGCAACACCCAAATAAAGACAGAATCTAGAATATCATGGGTTTCCCGTACAAATGGCAGGGTCGCCTCTAGAAAGCATCCCTGAAATGGGTAACAGCAAGTACCCCAGCCTGCACAAATTTAGCCAATTGTGGCTGGCCACAGTGTGATATATTCAGCCTTCTGAAAATATTTGCAGGACCAGAGCCATAATTGCTTTAACTCCATGTGGTCTTACTTTCATTCTTACTACCCTACACTTCTTGGTTGATGTCCCAGAACGAAGGGTAGCAGAATCTGTCCAAGAATTGTACAAATCAAGGAGAATTTTTCAGCACCTGAAAACAAGAACAAACAGAACCAGAAGCATAGGTAATACAGGTAAATGTTCCTACACAAGCCTCATTCCTTAATTCTTCAAAACAGCAAGCATGCAATCAGGTCAGGGAAAATTGCTAACCTGAAACAATTATTATGATTTGCCTTTTGTGGTTTAGCAATTAATTAGCATATGACTATTGAACATTAGGCTTCTACAAGATTGCAAATCTGTAGTCCCAACCCCAGCTGGAGGCTCTGTTAGACTATACTGCTGACATAAGTCTTAATAAGAAGATTGTTAGTCTCTGTTATGGGCTTCTTTTGTGCTCAGAGGGTAAGAAACATCCCGTTCCTCTAGGTCTGAAGCAGGATTAATTGATTGGTCTCGTATGAACCTGAAAGACATTAAGGGCATGAAGGATGAAAAGCAATTCAAACTGCTTTATTACCATTTTCTAGTAAAGTACCAGTTTAGATTCTGGACCTACTGTGAAGCAGCAGGTTTCCAGATATTGACTGTGCTGGCATGTGCTTCTGGAAAAGAGCAAACAATTGATTCCTAAAAGCAGAAACATCTGCTCAAGTCATAAAAGCATTTTCTGGATGAGGCCAAATGGCAGGATTGCTAAAGAAGCCCATGTGCTGCCAGCCACATTGGTCAGAGGCACATCAAAATTGTGATGAACAGTGAACCACACTAGCCTCTCCTTCACCCTCAACATGCCATTAGATAAAAACTAGTTTTATGGGGCTCACCATAGTCCTTACCATGCTGGTTTTTACAAGTAAGGCAAGGAGAGTCTTTTTTACCCCCTGGTATGGGTGGAGGAACAGAGTTATTTGTGCAGGAGACTCCTGAATCACAGAGAGACAAAACTGGCCTAGTTACCAGCCTGGGCACTGCACTAGGAGAGCCCACTTCTTTGCTTAGGGTCTCTCTCCTACACCACATTTTTATTTTTTGGCCTGCTTGATCTAGTTGTTTCTCCATTTAAACCAGTATGAGTAAACTTTACTGAAGTCTCATTGATGGGGTAATGATACAAGTAGAAGAGAATTTGGTCCGGTGAACATAATACTGATGTTAGAACCCAATTTAACATGCTTTCTTTGTCTTCCCAGAGTTCAGTTTAATTGTCAGAATGATGAAAGTAATCAGGGGAAGTGACCATTGGTATTCTGGAACACAGCTTTTCTCAAAGCAGCAGAGCTGCAAAACTCCAGGTATAAACATTAAGGTACTTTCAGTAGTTTAGCAACACTGGTTAGTGAATATTAGGAAACCTGACTAGCATCAGGATATCAGTCTGAGGATCTTAGCAAGAAAACTCTCCCTATCTTTTATCCTGAATTAGGAGGGTGGAATTTTTCACTTTTGTCAGAAGGTAAACTTACTTAAAAACAACAGAATAACAGCAAAGTTTGAAGAAAAGGAAGCAGACAATAAAATTCAACCCTGTATCAATGAGCAGTGTGTGTAGATTTATGTTGTGCAAAAGAAGAGCATGGGTTGAATTCTGACTCGTGATTAGCTTTCCCATTGAAGTAGTTACTGACCATAAACATTTGCTAAAGTCCTGGCAGAATGAGGGTCATAGGGTTGAATCCAGCCCAAAAAGAAGAAAAGTGCCCAGCCAACATGAGGTATATTTTGTAGGTCATGGTACACCTCCTCTTACAAGTTATTTACCCTTTTTCTCTGCTTCACATCATTATGTGGACATTTTCTGCTTCAGGACTAATACTGCAGCCTTTGATCCTGTAGTAGGTCCTGTAAATGAGACCTACAGTAAGGGGCTCTTTCTTCTTCTTGCTTCCAGCACTCATGAAACCATCTCTCCATGTCCACTTCAGCAATGCACTCAAGCACATGCTAAACATTAAGGTCATACAGGACTTATGTATGTGATTAAAATTAAGCATGCATTTAAATGCTGTGTGGAACTGGGACCTCAATGAGGATGGCTGTTGGATCAACCTGCTATGACCTCTGCTGAGCTGATTATAACTCAGCCTTTGTAGCATTCTATTTTTCCTCAGAAGTCATAGTTTATTCACTGTGTCTTGTAACAGAAACTTAAATGGTCCTTTTTTTTCCTATACCACTATGCAAATTATATTGATTTTTCTAGTCCTGTAAATATTTGAGAAAATAGGAAAGACTTCCAACATCCCACCCCCCATAGCTCTATAACACTTATTGTGCACCAAGAAAGCATGGAAGTATGAAAATACTTTGGCTGCTGTTAAGGTTCTAGAAAAAATAGAATCAGTTTATGTAAAAACTTCAAGTTTCTGCAAACCAAGTTTAAGAGGAAAAAGATGGAAGCTGGGTTTGTGTCTGCAGCAGAACAAAGACTCACTAATCACTCATACTACAAAGACTCTTGTATTATCCACTTTTTGGCCATTGAAAAAACTGGAGATAAATAATAAGGCAGATTTCCCCCATTTTCTCTTCTGAAGAAACATTTCTTTCTTGCGGAGAGCTCAGAGAGGACTCTGAATATGCCTGTAGGATTGAGAAGCAGAAGGAGATTTTTTAATTTTTGTTCTGCAGATCCAGATCTATGGATTATACCAGTCTATCAACACAAAGAAAAACAAAACAAAAGCAAAAACAAACAAACCATAAGATCATCTGCATCACTGCTGTAAACAGATTAGCCCCATGTTATATGAAAACTCCTTATCACACACCTGGGATTTGACATACGAAGACTCACCTTTTGCTGTGTGGCTCTGCATGTCCATTCACCCTGATATTCTAACTGCAAAATATTTTAACAGTGCTTTTTCAATTTACCTATCACCCATATTATGAACAGAGACTGTTGATCTTCCTTCTGATTTTTAATCCTTCCCTCTTTCCGTCCAGAAGGACTGCTTAACCTAAAACCTTAATCCTTAAGCTTGGAAAGTCTGTAGTCACTTGCCTTCATAACCATGTTAGCTTTATCACTGCATCATCAGAAGTACTATTTTTTTAACAGAAAAGTCAATGTGCTAAGCCTCTCCTCCAGCATTGCAGCCCTCTGATATTTCACCCTGAGATAATGCTAGTGTCTTTGCCCAGCCTCATAGCTGGGTCAACTTTTAATTTTAGGTTATTTTAACTCATCCTCAGATAGCCGAGAAATCTTGCCTAATCAAGAACCAAAAGGCTTTTAAATACTTCATATTTTACCCTCACGGAAAAGAGAAAGAGCTGTTTACCTTAAGCAGACAACTGAAAACAAGGATGAAAGCCCAGCATCACAAAGTCAATTAAATCTTTGCCATTCACATCAGCAAGCCATAATTTTACCTAGGATTTGTTTTCTGGGTGTTCTTAAGCTTTGGCTCTACTCTGCTTCCACAGGCTTTACAATAGATTCAGCCCTTTTTTCCAGTGAGAAGCCCTTCACACTGAGTGTATATTTCCCTCCTTTCTCCCAGAGAGTGGCTGATAACCTCAGCCTTTATTAGAGATGTGAAAAGACGTGCAGCAAATAAATTCTGAAAAACAAAATTCATTATTTCTGCCACTCATGGAGGACTTTTTTCTTCATTAAGTGGAGTATCTTGAGGGCACAAGAGACTTTTAAGATCATTTTCCTCTGGTTCAGACTTCTGCTCTTATACCCTTTTACCACTCCATACAACTATTTCTCCCCTTACAGCACTTGTAACTCATTTTTTGGTGTTCCCATTCTGCCTCTCATCAACCCACCTCTCCCTGGGACTGGTTCTTGTTCACAGCGGCACTGTCAGTGTGCCCACAACAAACACAGGTGGCTCACGTTTCCATCACAAAGGTGCCTTGGATTCCTCCTCTGAAAAGATGCCTGGTAGAATAAAAACATAAGGGTCTATATCTCAGCCTTACCAAGAGGTACAAAAAGGACATGTTCTTCAATTTTAAGAGTTTAAGAAGATGGGATTTAATCCAAACCATAAGAACTCCTGATTAAATAAATAGCAAGGAATCAGAAAGCCTGTGGAAAATTTGCAGCCTACTCTGGCTTAGCTTAACATAGAGATCAGTTTTGTATGTCAGTTGTGTCCTAATGCAGAAAATGCTGCAGAGATGTTGTACTGCCGAGATCCTGGAATTTAATCTGTTCCCTTTTTCTTTACTAATATTATTTAACAGAACCAGGCAAGATCAAGTGTCCATTTTGCTCAAGCATTCATTATAAGTGTCAAGTGAAAAAAGGAAAAAATTAAATTACCTACGGTATGCAAGATTTGTCATTAGGTGAGATTGATCCTGTCACTGACAACAATCAATAGCAGATCCTTCAGGATGGAATCATTGAATCACAGAATCATAGAATCATCGAATGGTTTGGGTTGGAAGGACCTTAAAGATCATCTAGGTCCAACCCCCCTGTCATGGGCAGGGACACCTTCCACTAGCCCAGGTTGCTCAAAGCCCCATCCAACCTGGCCTTGAACACTTCCAGGGGTCGCACATCCACAGCTTCTCTGGGCAACCTGTTCCAGTGCCTCACCACAATCACAGTAAAAAATGTCTTCCTAATATCTGATCTAAATCTACCCTCTTTCAGTTTAAAAGTGTTACCCGTCATCCTATCATTACACTCCCTGATAGAGTGCCTCCCCATCTCTCCTTCAGGTCCCCCTGAAGTACTGGAAGGTTGCTAGAAGGTCTCCTAAGAGACTTCTCTTCTCCAAGATGTACAACCCCAACTCTCTCAGCCTGTCCTCATAGGAGAGGTGCTCCAGCCCTCTGACCATCTTTCTGTCCCTCCTCTGAACTCACTCCAACATGTACGTGTCCTTCTTATGTAGGTGCCTGGACGCAGTACTCCAGGTGGGGTCTCATGAGAGGAGAGTAGAGGAGGAGAATCACCTCCTTCAGCCTGCTGCTAATGCTTCTATTGCTGCAGTCCAGGACACAGTTGACTTTCGGGGCTGCATGCGCACATTGCCGGCTCATCTTGAGCTTCTCATCAACCAACACCCCCATGTCCTTCTCTCCAGGGCAGCTCTCAATCCATTCTCCAGCCTGTGTTTGTGCTTGGGATTGCCCTGACCCATGTACAGAACCTTGCACTTGGCCTTGCAAAACTTCATGATGCTTGCACAGGCCCACCTCTCTAGCCTGTCAGGGTCCCTCTGGGTGGCTTCCCTTCCCTCCAGCTTATCGACCTCACCACACAGCTTGGAGTCATCGGCAAACTTGATGAGGGTGCACTCAATCCCACTGTCCATGTCTCTGACAAAGATGTTAAATAACACCAGTCCCAACACCAACCCCTGCGGAACACCGCTCGTCACTGGTCTCCAGTTGGACATTGGGGTGATGGCCACAACTCTTTTAGTGCAATCATCCATGCAAGTCACTAAGTTGTCCTTCCGACAAGTCCGTGTCTCTCCAGTTTAGAGACAATGATGCTGTGTGGGACAGTGTCAAGTGCTTTGCATAAGTGCAGGCAGATGATGTCAGTTTCTCTTCCCTTATCCAACAGCACTGTAACAACATGATAGAAGGCCACCAAATCTTTCAGGTGCAATTTGCCCTTAGTGAAGCCATGCTGGTTGTCACCACTCACCTCTTTATTTTCCATGTGTCTTAGCACAGTTTCCAGGGGGACCTGCTTCATGATCTTGCTGGATACCAAGGTGAGATTGACCGGGCTGTAGTTCCCTAGGTCAGCCTTTTTATCCCTTTTTAAAATGGGGGTTATGTTTCCCTTTTCCAGTCACTGCGAACTTCACCAGACTGCCACAATGTCTAATGTCTCCAATATGGTGGATAGTGGCTTAGCACCTTCATCCGCCAGTTCTCTCAGGACTCGTGGATACATCTCATCAGGTCCTTAGATGGCTTCAAATGTGATATTCTCCTGCAGTGGGTGCTTCTTCATTCTCCCACTCCCTGCTTTTGTGTTCTGCACTGCGGCTTGAACACTTGCCAGTGAAAAATGAGGCAAAAATATTGATTGCTTCTTTCCAGGAATTCCTTGTTCATCCATGCAGGCCTCCTGGCATTTCTGCCTGACTTCCTCTTTGTTGGGGTGCATCACTCTTGAGCTTGGAGGAATTGATCCTTGAATATTAGCCAGCTTACTTGGGCCCCTCTTCCCTCCAGGTCTTTATTCCATGGTACTCTACCAAGCAAATCTCTGAAGAGGCCAAAGTCTGCTCTCCTGGAGTCCAGGGCAGTGAGTTTGTTGTGTGCCCTCCTCACTCTCCTAAGGATCTTGAGGTCCATGTACTCCAGCTGGTTTTTGACATAGAGGGTGAAACCCCCTCCCTGTCTCCCCTGCCTGTCCTTCCTAAAGAGCTTGTGTCCTTCCATTCCAACACTCCAGTTGTAGGATCCATCCTACCACATCTCATTGATGCCAATACAATCATAGCCCTGCAGGCATGCACACATCTCTAACTCCTCTTGTTTATTCCCCATGCCACATGCATTGGCATAGAGGCACTTAGGTCTGGCCCCTGATTAAGCTGACTTACTGGCTGGAATTTCTTTATGCTGCTGTGAATATGAGGCCAGAAAATATACAGAGACATCTTTGCCTGGTACAGCCTTCCAGATTCTGAAAAAAAAAAAACAACAAAGAGAAGCCTCTACAAACCTGAATATATTTCCACATGCTGTGAAAATCAGTTTGTGTACTTTCGTGTGTCCATATACTTAGTGTCATGCATGATTGGCTAGAAGGGGCTTCCAGTCAATTTACTCCAGCCTCACACTTTGAACAACAGCTGGCTTACAGAACAGTAAATCCAACAAAGACATTTGACCTGCTGTACCCCAGAACAGAGCTTTAAAACTGAGGTCTCTGAATGTGGTATCAGAGAATAGCACCTTGTCAAGTCATTCACCTTCACTTGAACATAGCTCAAATTTTCAGCTCTGGCCAAATGGCTGAACTAGTTATATTCACCTCAGGAAGCCTGACTACTAACACCTCCCCTGACCCCCATCAAAACAGATTTAGTTGGTGTTA
This sequence comes from Pterocles orientalis, assembly GCA_011057875.1. Classification (NCBI taxonomy): domain Eukaryota; kingdom Metazoa; phylum Chordata; class Aves; order Pterocliformes; family Pteroclidae; genus Pterocles; species Pterocles orientalis. Next base: position 514,617 of record WKFP01014995.1, on the reverse strand, counting down.
TGGTGGGTTTTTTTTTGGGGGGGGGGGTTGTCTGGTAGCAGGGAGGGGCGTAATGGCTCCTTAAGCAACTGCAAAGAGTTCCCCTAGCTTCCAGTCTGCTGCTGGCACCAAGGGAGGGGTTACAGTGGTGGCTCTTTTTTAAACGACTCTTAACGATTCACACCCTCCACAAAACAGTTTGGTAACTCAGTGGGGGAAGTGGGGAAGGGCACCATCACCTAGCCTCTATAAAGAACTGCTTGAAGTGTCCCAGCTCAGGCTGGACCCACCCCAGACCAGGGCTGAGCCAATCGGCGCCTCTGCGAATAACATATTTAAGAGGGGGCACAGAACAATGGGGTTGGAGCGGTCCCGGGCGGGGCCCGGCTTGGGCAGGCTGGTCCAGTCATCTAGCCACCTGCTCAGCTTCTGCAAACCAACCTCCACCATGGCTTGCCCAAGAGCCCTTTTTCCCAGGAGCCAATGAAGACCTGAAGGCGCACAGAGAAGGAAGATGCTGAGTCAGAATTATGAAAGAGAACGCTCTCAACATTTCCCCTGCCATGTGGAAGAAAAGATGCAGCCATGGAGGACCCCACGCTGGAACTAGAAGCCCCACGCCGGAGCTGGGCAGTTGTCAGGGGACTGTAGCCCCATTGGAAAAGGACTCACGCTGGAGGAGTTCTGGAGAAGGACTCTCAACGTGAGAAAGGGACTTGTGGCAGCCAAGAAAGACTGTGAGGAGGAAAGAGCGGTAGACTGATTGCACCCTGCCACTCCCAGCCCCCTGTGCCGCTGGAGGGGGGAGAAGGTGCAGAACAAAGCCTTTGGGCTTTGGGAAGAAGGGAGGGGTGGGGGAGAAGTGCCTTTTTAAGATGTGGTTTCTCTCTCTCAGTATCTTGCTTCTTGTTGTAAATAGTTAAATTCAGTTGTTTTCTTGTTCTTCCCAAGTCGTGTCGGTTTCTTGCCCGTGACCCTAAGTGGGGAGTGAAACCCTCCCTGTCCCTGCCTCAGCCCACCAGCTGTTTAGCAAAAACTGTCCCCATGGTTTTATAAACCACGACAGTTGGGAATGAGATAATGCACACATCTAAACAACAGAAGCAAAACACATATGGGATCAGACTACTCACTGTGCAGTGGAATTCCTCACAGAGGAATCTGAGAGTCTTTGGGGGAGTTAACACCGTGAGGATGATGGTCAGTCTTAAACCCAAGTATTACTAATACTCAGCCATCTGAGCTATTTGGCCAAAATAGAACAGGCAATCCCTTAATTTTTGTATAACAATCCACACTATATTGAGCTTGGATTGAGGACCCTGGAGCTTGCCAAAACTTAGACTTTATGAAATGTTCTTTAGTAGCCTAGCCAAAATCAACTTAGTTTGACTGGTTGTAGAGCTTTCTGTTCTTTTCTGCTTGGGCTTCATATAGCACGTACACCACTTGAGTCTCTGAGCATTTCCAGTAGGGCATTAAGCAAGCCAGCTGAGGCCTGTTGCATGTCTAGTGTCTTATCCTCTTTCAATAGGCTGTTTGGGCTAGCAGGTGTAGTACTTACACAGTTATATGCATTTGTATGCATATAGCCTTCACATATTCATATGCTTGTGGCTATATGTTTGTATAAGACAAAGCAATTTCAAAGAAATATAGTTTCCTCTTTAAACTGTGGTACAGTTTGCAATTGTCCTTACAAGGCCATTTCTCAGCAAGGGCTCAAGCCCTGACAAGGTGCTCTGTTCTGTTCAGCAAGTGCTGCCTTTGCAGTGTGGGGATCCACCCTGCTACCTTGGAAAAAAAAGAAGCTGATTGGGATCCCATGGGACATTGTTCCACAGACCAAAATCTTTTCTGAATTGAGGGATTGACAGATTCTTCTACAAAAGAGCGAAGTGCAAATGCTTCTAGAAGGAAACATCTTTTTGCCTCAATTAGTCTAGAGGTGTGGCAGGAAGGAGCTAAATTTTTTAAAGAACCATCTGAAAATGCAAACAAAACCCTAACAAATGAGTGCAACAGGCAGCCCTGCTCATCCTGCTGCTTTGTGTGCTGAAGCATATGATGGCTTGCCTTGGTAGCTGAGACAACAAACAGTTATGGAAGAGGAGAGAGGGGAAGTATCATGCCCCTGCTTGTAAAGTTAAGGCTAAAGGGGCCATTCTTAAAACCAGACAGGATGCTTCTTCCTCCCCACTCCTCTCCCGATACAGGCGGTGTTTCCAGCCCACGTGGCTGAAAAATAAACAAGCCAGTGATTGAGCTGAGGAAGAGGTGGCAGAGGCTGCTCATGAGGGCAGTGGGACTACATCCAAAGTGATGCACCAGTCGGTGCAAGAAAGAGTAGATGCATCGGGCCCTCAAGGTTTGAATCAAACCTCATTGTGGTTGCTGGAAAGTTTTCCATTAATTTGAGTCGAATAAATGAATGATTCATGACATATATTGTTTTGATGACAGTGAGTGAGCAGTTCCCTAAGACAGGAATGAATCAGAAAGGTGCAGGCTCATGATGTGTATCAAGTCCTTTTTAGATATAGATCGCACTACAGGAAGCCTTTGATCTTCAAGAAAAATTTTATTTTGCCTTCGGCAACATGGAGTACACACACAACCCAGCAGATATGTCCCCTGCAAGCCATAGTTTCTGTTGTTACGCTGACTTCACTTCTGCAACCAAACATGAATGACAAAATGGCAGGGCTGAAAAACGCTGGGTGGAAGGAGGACAGGAATGCAGGTCAGGACACTTTTTATTTATAAAACATTGCTCTTCTGGCTTCCAGATTGATCAAATTGGACTAGGATCCATTTTTCTACAGATTGTTTCCTATATTGGGCAGTCCAATACCCAGCAAACATCCTGCACCCAATCTAACAAATTTCTAAAGGACAGGACTTGTAGGCACTCATGTGAGTGGGATTCATCAGGACTGCTCACATGTCAGAGACTGCTCACAGACACGGATGGTTTGCAAACTTGCACAGAATGCAATGCAACTGCCTTAGCAGTATGCAGATCAAGAATGGTTTGTGCTGCTCCTTGCTACGCGGAGTAAAAGTAAAGTGCTTACAGCTGCCAGAGGTAGAATAATTAGTGATTTTTCCTTTCCTTCTTTATTCACTTACTCAGCCAAATCCACCTATGCCTTAAATTGAGTACAGACACCCTTTTCCTGCTAACTGCATATTTCCTCAGGCAACACTGGTATTGAAAGGTTCAGTTTAGCTTTCATGTCATTTCACCCTTTTTACAGCTCTACTTAACCGTGGTCATTCAAACTTTGGTTTGCTAACCTTCCTGTTTTACTCCTCCTCTCTCATTATTTTGAATATACTGGTAAGGAACCTCATTTTGACAACACTTACCTGAGAAATGTTAGTTCAATGAGTATTAGTCTTCTGTATCTGCCATGCCTACCCAATTTTTTAAGATGCTTACTTCAATTTTATACTGAAGTTTTTTTACATAACTGTAATACAATGTTTCTATCAAATTAGCCATGATCATTGAAATACAAATTCCAGTTAAATTGTTCTGTAAATCTCAATTACTGTGGTTATATGTTTCCCACATCTTTACACTAGGGGATTAAACTGTTTAATAAACTGGGATGTTAATAACTTCTAAAGTGTTGTGACAAAAGTGGTGTGAAAATACTCAATCCTTGTATTAAAACTTCAAATTGTCACCTTTATGCTCAGAAAAATGTCGTTAAAAATGAACATATTTCAGTACAACTATTCTTCCATTCAAACCTCTGCTGGAGAAGACCATTTTTTTTAACCTACGTGGGTATCAGCAAGTTATTTGGATTTCATTTGTATGTCATTAATGAATTATTTTTAAAATTGGATTAGCCAGAATTAGTTTATCACTTACTGCCAGACACATGCATAGATGTATACGTCTTTTGAGTTAACAGTTTTATTTGGAAAACATAGTTTTATCAAAATACTATATTAAGATTTTGGTTATTTTTAATCAGAAAATGAATCTAAAATGAAATGTGTTGAAATAACAATAAGAATTTTTTACTTTCTCTTTTGAATAAAACCAAAAAGCAATTTCAAAATAACCAAGCTCTCATGAAATCAAAAGTGTGTTTTGCAGCCAACTTTATTTAATGTTTATTAAACACAGCATACCCATTTATGAAAGGAAATCTAAAATAAGAAGTGCCAACATTCATTGGTGGCCTTTTGTGGTGTGTTTTTTAAGCCTTTAGAATAGGTTTAATTGGGTTGCCTTGCATGGCTGAAGTGACCCAATATACCCATTGTTCTCAGGAAGATCAACTGAAAGCCATTGAGCCTTGTTCTCTTATGTTTCTGGGGAAAGGAGAGAATGGAGAATGATTTATGTTCCCAAGACCATGGAGAGGTCATTCTGCAAATGGCAGGGAATGGATTAACTGATTTCTGTCCTCACCTGCAAAGGTATTTCTTAAAAAAAATAAAGAAAATAATCAACAGTATTAAAGTCTAAAAGTTCTAAACCTTTTTAATCTTTCATATGCAATTTTTCTCAAAAAGGCAAAAGCTTAGTTGACCGCTAGACACACAGTTCCTCATCTTTACAGCATTTGGTTCCAACACTTTGTTCCAGGTCAGTTCTTTGGTCTTCAAGGCCCTTCCCAGTTCTGATCTCAACCTTGAGTACTCAGTGGAGAAAAATGAGCTGCCAAAGAATGCTTGATATAGAAGGATGAAAGACGTGGTCAGAAGCAGGGAAACATCCCTTCCTTCACTTCAGCTGGAGAGCAAGTGAGTCCCTCTTAGGTCATGGGGCTAGCCAGCCCTGTTTGAAAACAGAACCTTAGGAAGGACAACTGAAGGCTGCTTATTAGTGTGGTCCCCAAAAGCTAGATGCAAATGAGAGAGGAAAGACCTGGATGGCAGGTGGAAGCCTGGTGGCAGTCAGAGGTTGAGCTTTAGGAGACATTGGGGATGCAGTGGAAAAAGCTGACAATAATATAGGTTTGCATTACTTGGTAGGAATAAAGTTGAAATTGTGAGAAAAATAGCCTGGACTGTGATCTTGATGTGGTGATAATTTTTTTCTCAAGTGAAGGAACAAGCTGGCAGGCTACGGGAGCTACTACACTTATTACCTGAGATCATTTGAGCTGTGGGTTTCTTTTGTACAGTTGAATTTGACACAGCAAGAAGAGTTACTGCTGTACAGTGGAACTTGTGTGTCTATTGCAAACTTCTTTTTCTAATGCATGTCCACAATGCTAAAATCTCCAGTAAGCTTGCATTTGCTATTCTGTCTGGGAATTAAAAAAAAATAAGGATACAGTGTGAGACTAATTAAAACTGAGAATTACCCTAAGGTAATAAAAATGTCCACCCACCTTGTTGGTGTATACTTGCATTTAGGTGTTTTCTTGCTAGGTGTGCATTTTGATGTTTTCTTCAGATAATTTAATAATGTAACGTGTAAAATAACCTGATGTCGAAAACCATGAAATAAAGAGTGCAGAAGAAAGAATGTCATCTTTGCCTGTTGTTTTCACAGAGGTAAGTTGAATAAATCAGTGTCTGGTGTTTAAATTACGAAACAGAATGAAGCGAAATGATAGAATTTCTTTATTTCATCAGGTAACATTAAAGACAGTGGAGTGTATTGGTGCCTTTATATCACACAGCTCTTTCAGGAGCAGGGACCTCTACATCCATCTATGTGAAAGTTAGAAATGATGAAAAGGAACAGACCTGTCCAACTTCAAACATGCATTCTAGCCTCAAGGTGTCCATTGCTCAGTTTGTTCATGTTTGAACAAGGTTAGATGTCCATGGACAGAAGAATAGAGGAGGATTTCGAGCTCGGCAAAGCCAGAAACATCCTGGTGGCAGGATGTATGTGGCTTGGCTGAAGAGTCTTGGCTGAGGAGCAAAAGATCTGGAATCAGATGTGTTTCAGGTCTGAAATGGCATGAAGTCTTGCTCAAAATGAAAAGGTTTGGCAAGCTTCATAATCAAGGAGTGGAACAAGACTCCAAAACATGTTCTAAGGTCTCCCCAGCTGGGGCTATGGGTCAGGCAAGAAGATTAGTCTAAGGCCTTGTCTACACAGGGAATGGACTGGTTATATTGAAATAATGATACTGCTTTAGCTTGCCTGGTCAGTTTCCCAGTGTAAACAAGCCCTTAGCAAGGCAAAGTAATCCTTATGAGAGAGGAAAGATACAAGGCTGGCTGGGCTTATGCACCAGGCTAAACTGTGGCTATCTCAGAGCTCGTTAGTCCAAAGATGGCTTTCAGTCTTGCTTGTTGGGGAAGACCAAGGAAAACAACTCCTGAGAGATGGACATGTTAACTAGGAAACTGAAGTCCTTCTGGCTTGTGGACACTGAGACAAGAGCTGCACATTTCACAGGAATGGCAGTGTCCGTCTCCTGTGACTCATACTTTCCCTACTTGTGTTCTTCAATCCTCACTCACGCCCAAGGGATGAAGAGCAATTGTTTAACTTAAAGGAAGAGGAGGATGGATATTTGAATAAACTTGTAGAATACTAAAGCACTGCAAATTGGCATTTGGTCAGTGCAATTCGGTACTGTTTGATGGACCAAACTGGTTAACAACAGCCCAGGGAGTGTAGGGTCAAGAGTGAGAAAGACATTTAGACCTCCATGCCTCATTGCCAGCAAACCACACCTGAGCTGGCATGCCAAAGGACTCCTGTTGCTGTGAAATTAAATGGCAGCTTGATTTTACGCTGACAATACTGAAATCTGTGATTAACTAGCTATGAGGGCAATTAATCATTCAGTACATTAGTCCCAGGGACAACTAAGTAGGTAGGCAAACCAATTAATTTATTGGAGTCCCTATGTTTTTTCTAGTATGCCATGGAGTCTTGCACTGGCAATTCCCATCCGCAGCTTGAAAGTTGTCAAGGGGGAAAATAGATATCGTTGCAGCTCTGGACTTTCTTACCTGGAAGGCAGAAGAAACACTTTGAAATTAGGGAATAAAAACCTCAGACGGCTTCTGTGAAATTATCAAAACTGTTGAAAATGTGGGGCCAGTTCTAAAGATTATGATTGTTAGAAGTTGAAGAATGACAACTTAAGAACATATTAAGATAAATGAGAAACCTCTTGCAACTATTGCTCCAGGCCCTCTGCAGACTCAGAATTACCTGCATTAGCTGGTGTTTGAGGTATATTTATCGGAATTTTCTTTGCAGTCACAATTACCAGAAACACACTACACAACATGCACACTTGGACCTTGGAGAGCAACTAGGCATCAAGGAGAAGCTTCCATAGGTTCACAGCACCTGCAGCAAAAATCACAACCTGAGAACAGAACAAGCAAGCAGCGACAAATAAGATAACCCAGTCTAGAGGCATGGAACAATATTCTGTGCAAATTCAACTGAAATGGATATAACTGGCTGCAGCATAGACCTGACTATAGTCCCTGTATATGTAATCCAACTACTTTTCTTTCTATAGACCTGCAAACTTGCTGGTACCCTCAACATTTTATCCAAAACGTGAATCCTTACTCTTTTCCCTGAAGCTACTAATTTCTTCGTGGCTGTTCTGCAAACCTTTTCCTTGATTATCTTTGCTGCAATCACGTTTCTGCTGGATTTCCTGATACCTGCTATGTCCCCTTCAATCTGTCCCAAATACTACTGCCAAATATCAGCCTGCCATTACAGGTATATTTCAGTGCTCTCCTAAATCCCCTTCTCTGGTTACTAGTTACACTCATCAAATTTGAAATTTTCTTTCCTTCTTTTTTTCTTTCTTATTTTTCTATTTTCCCTTTCCTTTATTTTCCTTTTCCATTCTTTTCATTTTTTCTTTCCTTCTTCTCTTTTCCCTTTCCTTTTTCCTTCCCTTCCCTTCCCTTCCCTTCCCTTCCCTTCCCTATTTTCAAGGACTGGACATAGCTGAACTGCTCCCTATAGCTTTCAGTACATTACCAGAAGGACCAGGAAAGTGGAACTGTCTCCACTCAGATACCAAGCCGTTGACCACAGCTCTTTGAATGCGACCATCCAGCCAATTCCTTAACAGACCATTGAATTCCATCTATGTCATAACAATTTCTTATATTTGTTTTTCTTAAATCAGAGCATCCTCCCTACATTGGCCAATGCAAACCTCATTAAATTTAACAAGGCCAAGTGCAAGGTCCTGCACATGGGTCGAGGCAATCCCAAGCACAAATACAGGCTGGGTGGAGAATGGCTTGAGAGCAGCCCTGAGGAGAAGGACTTGGGAGTATTGGTGGATGAGAAGCTCAAGATGACCCGGCAATGTGCGTGTGCAGCCCAGAAAGCCAACTGTGTTCCGGGCTGCATCAAAAAAAGCATTAGCAGCAGGTCAAAGGAGGTGATTCTCCCCCTCTACCCTGCTCTCATGAGACCCCACCTGGAGCACTGTGTTCAGATGTGGGGCCCCCAACATTAAAAAGACATGGACCTGTTGGAGAGAGTCCAGAGGAGAGCCACGAAACTGGTCAGAGGGCTGGAGCACCTCCCCTATGAGGATAGGCTGAGAGAATTGGGGTTGTTCAGCCTGAAGAAAAGAAGGCTCCAAGGAGACTTAATAGCAGCCTTCCAGTACCTGAAGGGGGCCTACAGGAGAGATGGGGAGGCACTCTTTATCAGCGAGTGTAGTGAGAGGACAAGGGGTAACAGGTATAAGCTGAAAGAGGGTAGATTTAGACTAGACATTAGGAAGAAATTTTTTACTGTGAGGATCGTGAGACACTGGAACAGGTTGCCCAGGGAAGCTGTGGACGCCCCATCCCTGGAAGTATTCAAGACCAGGCTGGACGAAGCTTTGAGCAACCTGGGCTAGTGGGAGGTGTCCCTGCCCATGGCAGGGGGGTTGGAGCTTGGTGATTTTTAAGGTCCTTTCCAACCCAAACCATTCTGTGATTCTACGATTCTATGATTTCCTTTGTTTCCTCTTTCAAGCCTTCCCTTAAGGCACACTTTCCACAAGAAATTGTCTCACTCATCAAGCATGTGTTTGTGTGTGTGCATGTGGGCACGTGTGCACGTACGTTTGTGTGTAACGATTTCAAGATCCAGAGCAGCAATAATGCTAACATAACTAACATATCTGCTATATCTCTGCTCAATCATATAAGTTCTCATTACATTTCATGTCAAATTTTGATGCTCGGCATGTTTTACTATTAGAATAGTAAGTAACACCTTCATTGCAGCAATATCTTTTGTAAGACTACACAGAAAAGAGTGCCACCCACTTGCAGTTGTCAGATTTTCAGACAAATTAGTTCATTACTGTGGAAATTATGCCTTTTTTTTCTGCTATATTCTTTTGAAATTAATTCAAATATTAATATATTGATTGGACAGGTGGCATTTACATAGAGACTGATATGTATAAATAATTGTACTTTGCTGAAGACAGAATGGGATGCTGAAATGTTTTTGTAATTATAGGTGAGGATTTTTTCCAAGTGTACTGGAACTATTTATGAACTTCTTTTAGTGTTCCTCTTTGCATCTTTCCTTTGTCTCACCTTCTTCCTATTAATGGGATCCACCCAATCACCTTGTAGGCTTAAACGTAGCCTGGGTTTCCATAAAAGAGCTTGAAAATTCTGATACTGAAGTGGTGCTGCCAAAAAGGAAGCAAACTCAACAAGCAATTTCCACTTGTTAGTGTAGCACATTTATTAAGGGCAATCTCAAAACAGAGCAGCACAGTCATAGGTTATGAAATAAATTTCTAAATCTACACTACAGCAGCTGTCTTCTTATGTATGCAGTTATATTTCATGACAATATGACTGCCCACCTCTGACTAGATCAGTATTTCATGGGCATTGTAAATATGAATTCACATTACAAATGGGATTTCTTCAATTCTAAAGAACACAACAGCTAGCTGTAAAGATGAAAACTGGAAACAATGTCTTCTTCATAAAGGGCACAAGACTGGTATAGATGAGATATTACAGAAGAAAGGCTCCCTTGAAATATAGTGTATTGAAATAAATTAATGCAGAGAGAAACTCAGCAAAATGCTATAGTTTAAAATGTAGGAAGTCAAGGTGGGCATTAGGAAACTAAATAACTAGAGAGATCTGAAGGGGTAGCAGAAAAGAAATGTAAATTTCTAAAAACAGAATACAATTTATGAGATACCAATGTTATCATAATGAAAATGGAGAAAAACATGTCATTTCAATACATAACACCAACAAGTAAAAAGAGAAATATCTGAACTACTGAAATTGGTAAAGATTATTAACCTAATTAGATGCAATAATGAGACAGGTAGAAGGTTTAAACTAGCAATATATCCATTGGAGTCAATGAAGCCATCTAAGCTACATCAGTTGAGGATTTGGCTGATCATGTGGAGACATGGAACAGAAAAAAAAAGTAATGTAAATACCTGGGAATAGAAAAAAATCTACTTTTTACAAGAAACAAATGGACAGCAGTTGGATGAGGAAGACCTTCATTTTTGTGTTGATCACAAACTTAAGATAATTAAATAAGTCTTCAATGGCGTTTGGTGAAATATCTCCAGATAAGCAGAAGCAGTGACAAGCTCACATATAGCAAAGGTGTGCCCAAAACAAATGATGTTATTAGAATATGAATAGTTTTGGCACGCACTTTATCAGTGTTCAACTTTCTGCAGTATCCATCCCTATGCTCACAGGGAAAACAAACTGGAATTGAACCGTATGTACATCTGAGACTTCAGCAAAAGCTAAAGAAGAAACAGCTTAATTAGAAAGTAAACTGTAAGCTGAAGTAGTTCAAAAGTAGGAGACAATATGCATCGTTTCCTTTTTGTATCTTCAAAGACATGCAAGATGGGTAATCAACTATGCCTGAAATGCTTCCATGGGAAATGAAAATACGTACTGGAGTTGCTTCAGAAAATGAAACTTGGGCTAAATTTGCAATGTATCAATAAAAATTTCATCAACCTGCATATACCAGACAGATTATTCAGCAGTACAAGGCACTTCCCAACAAAGTCAGAGACAGTCTTGTTCAATCTTATGGTGGGTCTAGAAAAATCAGAAATCAGAAATACGGGCTAGGAAGTGGAACTCACAGAGGCTCTGTATTATGTGGCTTGAATATGACATACAGAATAAAAATTATTTGACTGGCATTTGAGAGCTTAAGTTTTAAAAATACTGGAGTGGTAGGGACAGATCAAGAGATGCAAATATTGCATTTAGATCTTAAAAAAAGAAAAGGGGAAAAATGCATTTTTCAAGGGTATGCAAGTAAGAATAGCTTTGCATTGAATTGCAGAAATCTAGTAAAATATACAGGGTGGGGGGACTGAAAAATGACCAGTAAATACAGCCAGAAACAATTTGTATCTGACCAATAAATTCAAACCATTTCACAAATCACTCACTACCTATCTCTCCTGAGGATAAAATCAAACTGTTTCTCTCTTGAAGTCTTCTTAGTAGCGACTATAACATAACGTTGGGATATAACACTCCTATACTAACCCACAAAGAGTTGTCATGATCCAGAATGTCAGATGTTGTAAAGTGACTGCAGTTTCAACCTCATTGACTCCATCAGAACCATGCAGAAGTTAAATTAAATCCATCTGTGTCTTTGGAAGGATTGAATTTCATAAAACTTAATTTGCACTTATAGCAAAGAATATTTTGCTTCTAAATATTTCAAAAGTGCAAAGTGAATTTAATTAAGCTTCATGGTCACTGTTTTTTAACAGTAAGAAGTTAAGTCAGGATGTGGCTTTAGTTGTTTAGCAAACCCTTGTCATGGTAATTATGATTTCCCCAAAATCAGTTTGTTTCCTGTCTTCCAGTGATGGATGAAACACCCTTTCAACTAAACTGCATTTTATGCTTTTATTAAATCAAATTGATCACTGAAAAGAGGATATAGACTGATGAATTACTTACTAAGGATGTTAGGGCTATTTGTGATTCATGTTTCAGTTACTAGTGATGTGCTCTGTTCAGTTCCAACCCAGTTAATTTTAACACTGAAGGATTTTTTTTCATTAACTCTACTGGGAATTTGACTGGACTCTAAACACAAGGTTTGCTTGTGCCTGCACTTTTTAGACATGTTCTTAGGTTGGAGAAGTGATGACCTGTGGTACTCAACAAATCCACCCTGAAGTCCACCATAGCCTTCCAACACCATATACCTCTTACTCTTGACTCACGCCTAAATTGAAGGGTTTTGGAGCGGGACTGGTTTTCTTTGTAAGGTGACTTCTTGGCTTTTGGTCCTGGTGTAGAGTTTATGAGGAAGCCTGTGAACAGGTGTAAAATATAACTGTGAGTTTTCCCAAACATCTGACTGATGAAGATTCAGTCTTCTCAAAGGAACAAAAACTGTACTTTTAACAACTGCAACCTATACATCTGTCACATAAGTAAGTAACTTACAATACCCAACCTAGTCCTCACCAGTATACGTCTCTTTAAGCATTCCCAGTAATATAAAAATATGTCTTTCTATCAGTCTGCAACGTGTACTACATTCGGAGGTGTCCTTGTAGATAACAAAGTGATCTTACAGTGAAGAACTTGCTCTTGGAGACTTCAGTCTGAGATCTGCCAGAAATAAAACATCCCAAAATTTATTAGCAGACTAAAAGTTTTGGGTTTTAACAGAAGAATTTTCTGAAGGGTTCTTAAGAGCCTAGATTTGGATTATTTACATGTAAAACCTCCTGAATGCACTGTCCTCTATAAGAGTATTTGCTAAAAGAAAATTTTGATTATTAGATATCTCTTGTCTTTCATGGATTCGAGTAGGATTTTTCTGCTTCCAACCAGTTTCTTCTCAAAGTCCTTCACAATAAGGAGGTTAAAGAAATAAGTGAGTTGCCAGGGTAAAGGTCAGAACAGCACATTTCTCATCTTCTTAGATAGGAAAGTGAAATTCCCTCAATAGCTGCAGAACATAATATTCTAGACAGAGTGATATTGAATTCTCCAGTGAGCTGATACAATGCTTCTTCTTGCATAAGGACGGAGAAATATTGCTCTGGTAGGGTAAAATAGCCATGTGGAAGCAGAGAATAAATACGAAGTTCACTCAAACTTGTTGCAGGAAAAGAAAGAAACTCTTCCAAATCTGGGGATAGGAAAAAGATGGCACTTTCAGTTCTGTGAGGGGACATTAACAGAAGTGAGCTTTCAGTGTCTTGTTTTCCACATTGGTTTCCCAATGTCTCCTGCTCACTAGGGCTCTGTTCACTGTCCATGCTAAATATACCATAGTTTCCCATACTGTGGTGCTAATTAGAGCCCATGCAGCAAAGAAAAAAAAAATTAAAAAAATTGAAAGGCAGAATAGCACCATCTTGAGCTTCCTGCAGTCTGCTCACCCCTCTGCTTGTGACCTTACTGACGTAGGGCTCACGGTGCAGCCCCCACACTCTTCCAGTGGTGCAGGTGCAGGACGCGGGTGTCAGCCAGGGCCATGCAAACTTAAATCATCAAACAGCAGCACAGACCTGGCCTGGGAACAAGGTGCTGGGGGTGGGTTGGTTAGATTTTCTGGGTGAGGGAAGACGTAGCCAGCCCGAGAAGCTGGAAAAATGTTTTATCCCTAACCCCAGGCCCTCCTTCACCTGAACACATGGTGGAACATCATCCATCAACCCCAGGTGGACGGTGGGTGTGTGTGTGTCCTATCCTGGCTCCCCCACTCCCGGCCGGCAGCCGGGCTGCTCGACAGAGGAGATAGTGGTGCCTTTATCTGCACCCCAACAACCTCTGCCGTCACCTGAGACCCGAATTCCAGCATCCAAAGAGATGCGAACCACCTTCACTCTCCTTAACGGGGCTGTTAACCCACCGGGGTAACTGGGACCAGGGGGCTGTCAGCACGGTTAACCTCTTTATTGCTGGCACTGTACCGAGAGGACCCAGGGGGGCTGCCCTACCCGCCCCCCGTGGAGGGTCCTGCAACCCCCGGACTTGCCCCCTTCACCTCCAATCGACTCGGCAGCCAGGAGCGCCAGTTCCTGCGCGAAACCAGCGGTTCCCGGACACAGCTATCTTTTCACTGATAGCTGCTTTCTGGTGGGGCTCTCCCCGCCCAGTGTGTCCACCTCGCAGCACGGTGAAGATGGTAGAGAGCCTGCGGGATGAAGTTATGGACCACCCCGATCCCTACCGAGAAGCTTCCCGCCCCGTGCCCCCCGGCACTGCCCTCCAGTGGCTGCCCTCTGGCTGCCCGACCTCCTCCCCAGGACGCCGGGGAGGGTGCCTGGACACTCGTGCTCCCCACCGGAGCACAGGGATACCTCACGGGACCGGCGAAGGAGGGACACCACCACCACCCTACCCCCCCTTTCCTCCCCACCACCCCCAGGCCAAAGGACTGGGGGATAGGGCGAGAAAACATTTCCACGCTATCTCCATGAAGATACATCTTCTCTTCTCTTCTCTTCTCTTCTCTTCTCTTCTCTTCTCTTCTCTTCTCTTCTCTTCTCTTCTCTCTTCTCTTCTCTTCTCTTCTCTTCTCCTCTCCTCTCCTCTCCTC
>WKFP01014995.1:473701-499047 GCA_011057875.1 Pterocles orientalis | reverse complement strand
GCACAATGCTTAACAGAATCGAGACTAAATAAAATGCAGGCTCCAGCTGCTTTGTCTTCGCTTGCTTGCCTTCATCACCAAGATACCTTTCTTTGTGAGCCTTGATCGTTGGTTTCCACGGTTTTAAACAGTCAGTCACAAAGGAGCAGACAACTAGGTGCTGGAAGGCATAAAAGTTATTTTAAGTAGAATTATTTATTTTACTTCTGCAGCCCAAAACGTTTCTCCAATGTAGGAAGTGATTTTGGTGCTCAGCAGTACAAGCTCTCTTTTCTCCTAAGTGCTTGTGAGAAATAAAAAACCTGGAGATGACCGTCTTTATTTCCAGGAGTAGACTTCAAAATACGTGCCAGAAATGGACAATTTGAGTCTCTTTTCTCCACATCAAATGCGAGCTGGAAGGGGGATTAAAAACCAACCACGTGGTAGATCTGGTTTTATACTTTGCAACCTCCAGCTCCATTTATGTTCTTTACCCTGCTCAGGGAAGATTAGCCACTAGATGGATGTGTCTGAGGGATCACCTCAGGGGCAGATCTGCATGCAGAAACCGGTTTTTGCCATGGCTGGAAGAGAGCTATGACCTCGCAGAGCGCTCCATCCGAGCGGCTCCCCCAGCATCGCAGGAGCTGCTGAGCGCTCCTGCGCAGGAAGCTTTGTGAAGGCAAAAGCTTGGAAGGGGAAGTTCTTCAGATCTTTTCCCCCTTCTTCTCCTCCTCCCTGGCCTGTGAGTGATTCAGTGTCCCAAACCTTAACTTTTCGTTACCACCTTCCTTCTCTTAATCTCCTTCATCTTCAACACCTCCTCCTCTATCACTACCATCTTCTCCTCCATCTGTCTGCCTCCTGGATCTCTCGTTTGCTTGCTTGCCCCCCTCCTCTTCCACCTCCCTCCCTCTCTTTCTTCTTGCCTTTTCCTCCTCTCCTCTTTTCTTTTTTTCCTCCTCTTCCCCTACACGTTGTTGTTGTTGTTGTTAGAAAGGATTCTTGCACCCCCTGGTGCTCTTGCGTTTTGTGTGGTAGGAGAGGAGATTGTCTTCTTTCTCTCTCTCCCTTTGGTTGCTCATTATTCAGAGAGAGACACAGAGGGTTGAGTGAGAGAGAGAGAGAGAGACGGATATCTCAGGTCATCTGCAGCTGCAGCAAACCAGTGAAGGAGAGAGAGAGAGGGAGAGGGAGAGAGAGAGGGGGGGAAAAGCAGGGAAAGATGGCGATCCTCCATTGCTGAGACCTGGCAAGGAGCACATGAGACTCACAAAACAACTTCCACAACAATAACAAGAAGAAGAGCTAGGCAGAGAGGAAGAGGAGAAGAGGCAGCAGCAAGAGCAGCAGTGCCGGGACGCTCCTGTAAGTTCTTGCAATTAAAACCCATCTCCCGTTTGGCATTGGAGAGATCATCTCTCCAGTTTGTGTGTGTATATATATATACACATATATATTGTTTGGTCCTTTCTGTCTTTCTTTCTTTCCACCACCTTCCTCTGAAATCCATTCATTCGGTCAACGGAGGAAGGAGGAAAAAAGAAAGGAAGAAAAAAAAAAGAGAGGGGAGCGAGAGCGGGGTGTTTTGTTTGGGAGAGAAGTCTCTTGCATGGAGGAGGAGAAGAGGAGGAGGTGCTGGTGGTGGTGGTGGTGGTGGTGGTGGGAGGAGGAGGAAGGCGGTTAATTAATTTTTTGTTGTTGCATTAAGGGGGGGGGAGGGAGGTATGGGGAGATAAGTGAGATATCAGCCGAGCTTTTGGCGTGGGGGGTGCCCGAGAGGATATGTGTGTGTGCGAGGTCTGGATGGTGCTGTGCGTGTGGACTTGGATCAGAGACGGGAGAGACACGGAGGAGAGAAAAGCTCCGTGCTAGCACGACCCAGGCAATCGGGTGACCTCTTTCTTCCTTTCTTCCCTTTCTTTCTTTCTTTCTTTCTTTCTTTCTCTCTGTCCCCCTCTTTCTCTCCTCCTCTTTCTCCTCGTCCTCTCTCGCTGTCCTCCTCGCCGCTGGCGAGGCTGGTCCCTCACCCCGCCGGTGGTGCCCCCACCGCGGCTCTCCTGGAGTTGGGATGCGGGGGTCCCCGGCGGCGTCGGGGATGGGGGGCCGGTGGTGCCCGCAGGAGGTTGCTTGGAGGAAGACAGCGTTCAGCTGGAGAGCAGGAGCCATTACACACGCTTGTGCCCTGCTTTGAGAGAAAACGAGAAGGGAAGAAAGGAAGGGGAAGGAGCCCACTTCTTCTTGCTCAGTTCCCCGATGTCCCTACCTTTAAACCAGGCGAGGGAAAAGGCGCTTTCTCTCCTGCCCCTTTCTCAACCACCCGGAGCAGCTTTCTTCCTACCTCTCCCCCTCTTTCCCTTTCTTTATCTCCCTGTCCTCCATTTGCAAGCTGTCTGCTTTGGTTCCAGTCCAGGCTCCACAACACAAAGCTTCTCCTCGCTCTCGCACACATGCACACACACAGTCTACAGGCTCTTTATGTCTTCTGGAGTAACCTTCTTCTCCCCCCGCTCCCGCTCCTCTTAGCATTGTGGTTTGTATTCTACACACAGAGATCCTCCTGGAGCTTCATGTAGTTGTGATCTGATAGGATTTCTCCCCCCCTCATCTCCCTCTTTTGGGAGAAAAAAAGGAAAAGTTTCATTCGTTTTTCTGGTTTTTGGAAGGAAAAAGACCTTCAAGTTTGAGTGCTTTCTGGTGCTGCTTTTGTTTGTGTGTCTGTGGGGGTCTGTTTGTCTCATGAAGCTGCTTGCATGTCTAAGAGGAAGTGACTACTTTGGCAGAGAGCTGTGATCTGAGTCAGGTAAGCCATGTCATGTTCTCTAGCTCCCCCAGAAAATGGAGGAGAGAGAGAGTAGACAAAGCTGAGATGGGAAGTGCTCCTAACATCGTGGATGTCTCTCCATGTTTTGAAGCTTTGCTGGCCGTAGCTGGCTTAATCATGATTTTTTCCCCTAAGGTTTCTTCAGTTTTTTCAATGTACAACATTGTGATGGGTCTTCTCTCTGACTTCATGCTATCAGGAAATGAGGATTGGAGGAAATTGCTCAGATTCTCCTTCACACACAGAAACACATCCTCAGGCTTTTTTGCTCTTATGCTTTCATGTGGAGGTCACCTTTCTAGATACTTTTCTTTGGTTAAAGACCACAGAATTCAGAAGGTTGATCAGTTGGCCAAAGAAATAGTGTATTTATGCATGTGTTTGTAGATTTTTGAAAGCATTTTGAGGTAAGTGCACACAGCTTGAGGCTGCTCAGGTTCTTCCAGAGAACGTCATGAAATGTCATTTTTTTTCTAGGTGATGATGGCGATGCCTGATTTTTGGGATTTTTAACACCTGATTTACAAGAGCATTCCGTCTTTTGGATGTATTTTAAATTAAGATCGAATATTTCTCTCTGCTCACTAGGTTGCATTAAAATGATTCTGCCAAGCTTTTAGTAGGTTCTTCAGAGCATCATAACATGCATAATGTCTCTTGGAAAAAACAGAATAGTTTTTACAGCTGTCTTTTTGGTGTCTTAAAGTATTTTTTTCTGAAAACTTAGGGCAACATTCTTGTTACAATTTTAATGTCGTTATGGAAACGTGAGATCTTTAAAGTCAGATAGCAGTTGAACAGGAATTTGTGCACTTTTTTTTAACCCACCTTTCAGTCTGAGATCATTTTGAGTAGACACAAACCAGGCCTCACTCTTTTCTCACCCACCTAAATTTGCACGTGAGTTTCATAGTAGATGCGGTTCCTCAAAAAATTCAAACTACATGCTGAAATGCATGAGGGGGATACCAGAGTGCAGTGCTTCTGAGCTTGAAGGCATAGCTCCATAGGAAGGTATCAGTAATGCCCATACGTAGCTTAGTCTGAAGAGTTTTAAGTAGGAATGTACTACGTATTGTAGGTGTAAGTTACAAGATAAGGGATGAGTGAATCTGAATCAGACCATGCTCCCAGATGTGCAAAAGGAATAGAAGGATTTGAGAATTGCAATGACTAGTGAGGACTTGAGGTCACTGCTGCAGGGTTAAAATTGATTCCCTTGTTTTATTTTTGTATATAATCTAATATACTTGGAAAGGATATTGCATTATCATGTGTGCATGTCTTAAGTTCTGGTTGCTGATATGTCACCCAAATTACTGAGATACTGTGGTTGTCTCCATCTTTCAGAAGTGGGCCACGGAACGTACCATTTCAGGTATGTTTAATGTTAGATTTGGACAAAGTAAAGAGGGAGGTTAACTGCTGTTTTTTTCCCCTGAGGTGATGTTCTTTGGTACACGTTGCAATCTCTGCCCAGGTCCAAATCAGCAGCCACTGAAGAAGCTGAAAAAGTCCCTGCTGACCTTTGTTTCTTTGGGTCAGATCCTAAATATCCATCTTGTGTATACGAAGACTGTATGCAGTCTTCTTAGGTATTTGCTTGTTCAGAATTGTGAATCTCCTGTTACTTTTTGAGAGGTCAACTCAGTGCTTGCACTACGATGTGCCCTACAGCTACATTGCTCTTGAACGAGGCATGTGCAATCCAAGAACAAGTTTGAGATTTAAACTGAGGATCTTTATGGGAGGGCCTCTTACCCCCCTCCAGTTGTAACAGACACCTTAGAAAACCAGTCGTCATTGCAATAGTTTGAGTTGGAGTAAGAGTGGTGTTGTTTCTATGGGGGGTTTCTTAGCTATGAGATTGAAATCCCTTTGGAGAATTATATTCTCGTTAATGATGTTTCTTGCTGTAGTTCTGCCCAGACAGACAGAAGTTCACCTTGCTGTTAGAATACTGCCTGAGGGACTTCTTTTATTTTTTTTAAGCAAAACAAATCTAAAAGGAAAAAAAAATCAAACCCAAACCAGTGAGTTTTAAAGGAGGTCTAGAAAGAGTTGCATTTCATGAGGTGGTGGTGACTAAAATGTTTCTTGTAATCAGGCACAAATTTCTTCATTCAGACAATGGCTTTCAGCTGGTTTTGGTTTATGGGTACCCAGAAATTTTTCATAGTGCTAGCTCTAACAGAAACTGCATTCATAACTTATTCTTCAGTATATAAACTTGCTTTTCTTAATTGCTTTTCTCAAAGCCATTAGACAGAACCTATGGACCACTGCTTTAAAAATGTTTAAACAATTTTTATTTCCTTGTACATTTTTACTGGGTTCATAATGGATTACATTGTTGAGAAATTTAAAAATGTCATGTTTAGAATTTCCTTCCATAATTTTTAAAATTTATGTCATTACAAGAGAAAAACTAAAAATATGTTGTGTATGCTCAGACTGTGAAGAATTCGGGTACATAATTGGATGCTAGAAAAGGAAAGTAGAACAACTGCAAGTAGAAGTCAAAAAAAGCCATTATAACAAATTCTTTAGTGTTGTGAACTTTGACTTAAAGAAGGATTTACTTCTATGAAGACATGAGTGATTGAAAAGATAGTTGACAAGTAGAAAAGTATTGGAGAATAACTGTGTTCGACATAGATGACTGTACATCTGGCAGATGTTACTCTGGGCCCCAAGGAATGGACAAGTTTAATTTTAGCCTTAAAAAGGAAATGGGAAGAACTAAAGTCTTACAGTAGTACAACTCTACAGTTTGAGGAAGGTTACTTCAGAAAAAGCCCAAAGATGTCTCTTGAAATTTGGAAGTCCCAGAAATAAGTGTAAATGAGTTTTTCTTCTTGAGTTTTCCTGTTATTCCAAACAACTTGCATAGAATTATAATATAAATTGAGATTGCTCCAGTTTGCTTTATCACTTTCTCTGCATGGTGTTGTGGATAATTTCTTAAATTGAGCAGAAGAACACTGCTTTGTAGTAAGAAACTGCAGCAAAAGGACTTTAAAGTGTGAAACCAGTGGATAGCTGTGTAGTATTAACTAACATTTCCCTGTTACGAAGCTATCCCTAAGCAAACTTAGGGACAAAACCTGTAGTATCCAAAAATGGTGATTTGAAGAAGCATAGTGGTAGAGGAAGGAGATCCTGTTTCGCCAGATCAGGAAAGGTCTGTGAAGGCCAATATGTCTTTGTGTCTTTTCATGCTTTTCACATATTTTGTCTCCTAATCCTTTGTTACACTTCCAATCCATTGTAGTACAAAAAGAATGTAAATGCTGTCCTCACAGATATTTCTCAAATTTGAAAATAAATAATATATTTTGTAAACTTGTTGTGGATGAAAAGGGTGTGCTGCTACTGCCAGAACTGTATAATTTGCTTAACTTGCATACTTCATCAAGATGTGATCAAGTATGAACTTCTAACTGCTGGCTTCAGTAAAAATGTTGAGCTTCATCAGCCTAAATGCTTGCTTGCTTTTCAAACAGTTGCCTCCTTCTAAAGTACTAAATAATCAAGCAATCTGTCTGAAATGGTTTGTTTGATGGTAATATTTCAGGTACTGTTAAAATATAATTCTGCCCCATTGGAGGTGAGCAGGAGGTCTGTGAAGTGTTAATTGAGGAGGGATGAAAAATGCCACCTTAGTCTTCAGAGAGGGAGGATGATTTTGAAGGAGAAGAGAGTAGGATGAGAATGATAGCTGCTTAAACATCTGCTAACCTCTCAGAGAGAGGAACTCAAGTTGTTTAATCAAGAGGTGCTGGAGAAGGTGATGTGATGCAAGTCTTCAGCTGCTGGCAGAGACACAGTTAACATTGTAAATGGTTGAACTTCAGCATGGCACTTCTCCAAATGAGTTGACTGTTGAAAATAAAATGTTCCAGAAGAACTGGGAGAACAGGAAAGAAGTTAAAATAGCATGGTTTGTATGCCAGTGCTGAAAGAAGAAAAGGGGGGAGGAAGGGAGATAGCTCAACTTATGATAATTATCTTGTTGGTTGTAGTGAAAAGGCTTTAGTAGAAGCTTCTAAATGAGGGGACTAGATTTAATAGAGTCCAGTCTTCATTTGTGTCCTGACTTTTGGAAGTATTCTGCTTTCAGCTTGTGTTTGGGAAGTTGAACACATAGGTAAATAAAAAGTCACATGATATTGTTTTGGGTTTTGTTCCATTTTGTTCTTTTAACTTTAAAAAGAATACCAAAGATCTCAAGTTGGCTTCTCATCTCTTGAGTTTTATGAAGCTGTGCCAGATGTTGCAGTACAAACACAATTCTGAATGGGTTTGAAAAAGGGGGTTTGAGATGGGGAAAAGGGAGTCTTTATTTCTTGTGTCTTGTATTTGAAACACAGTCTTACGTACAATTTCAATTTTTTCTGTCTTCAGCTCTTCAGGAGTTGAAGATCTTAATACAGTTGCTTTGTTCAGATTGATGCAGTATGTGTTCCTGCAGTAACTCAAAAAATATCCTTTCTAATGACTACTTAAAGGAACTTTAAGCAGTGTTTGAAAAAGAGTGTTCCCTCAGCATTGGTTGTGATTGCTTTGTAGTGATTTATGAGACACTGTGGTTATCAGATCATTAGTCCCAGACCTAGCAACAGTGCTATACCTTTTAATTCCCCTTGATCTAAAAGCCTCTTAGTTTTTGGCTAGTTTTTGTGATGTAATTATGGACCTCCACGGCTGCTGTCCACGGGGAATACAGTAGGTTTTTGGCTTGGGCTAACGGCAGCTTTTTGGGTAGAACATGGTAAGATCCCTCAAGAAAAACAATCAGTTTATTTGGTAATTTAAAGAAAACGGAAATGAGACATCTCAGGATATGCAATCATTGTTCTTGAGTGGAGTCAGATACAGAATACATGTTTAAAAATGTCAGCACAAAGAGCTGTAGGCACAGCATCAATGTCATGAGTGATTAGGAAGGACTCACTGAGAGCTTACCGGGGTAGCAATCGTTGCAAGGCCAGTGTGTTGAGGACAAATAATTCTGAGAAAACTCTTGATTCACTGGACTACTCCTGTTAGTCTTGAACGAGTTAAATTAAGAATTCAGTTGTTGAAGTGCATCACTTGTTCCTTCATCATGGAAGATGTAGTTGGGATTATACAGAAAACTGGAGAGTTATTTCATGCCTTTGGGAGAACCTAAGTGCTTGCATTGTGTGCCTGTGTTTTTCCTTCTCCTTTCAGTGCCAGGAACATGCAATTAATAACTCGCTAGTCATTTAGATAATGGGTGGTCAATAGCACTGGACGGTGTATTTTCAGCACTTGTTAAAGGTAGAGGCTCTATGCTGACCTGAAGATTAAGAAGTGGGATGTGCAGCTATGGCATTACTGTTGCTATTAAAAAGCTCTGAAAAAGGGCCTGAGAACCTCAGCTGCTGTCGTGGTGGAGGAAGTCAGGCCTTCAAAGGATGCAAGGATTGGAGTGTCAGGAAAAGTAAATGGTAGCATCAGCACAAATAGAAAATAGGCAGAGCTATTCAGCAAACAGAAAAGTAGGCTAAGGCATGCCATAATTATGTGTAGTAGAAACTTGCTGCTAATAGAGCAATTGCATGGGGTAGAAAGGCAGGAGAATGATTTTTCAAGACAAAACAAAGCAGATATTGCAGAGAATGATATAGGAAGACTGAGGATTCAGTGTGCTCGTGATAATGTGAACGAGAAGGCTTTGTTTTGAAAGATGCTAAAAATGGAATCTTCTAATGTACATGTGGTCACTGTTTCCGTGGCCTTGTAGGACAATAGGGGCTTTGCACTGCTTGAATGAGCAAACTCTTCCTTCCCACTTGCAGCTCTTAAGGGTCAAATAGTGCTGCTTCAGGGTGGTGTCAGTGGTTGTGGAAAGAAGGCATCACAGGATGTTCCTTTTGGGAAGAAGATGGGTCATGCTGGATTGGACTTTTGTAATGCAAATGGATTCAAAATACAATAGCTACTTATCACAGGACCCAGGCAAATACATTCCTCCCACACATTGTCCCTAGACCTCTCATTACTGGCAAAGAAAAAGCAGAATGAGGGAATGAGACACACAGAACCTGTGCCACAGCAGCCCATATTTTGAGTTTTCTCCTTATTTATCAAATAAGGTAGCTAAGGGAAGACTATATGCACTGAAAGATTTCAGTCCAGCATGTGTATGACATGCAGGGTGGTGCATTTCTGTTCTAATGACTTTGACTTGCTGAAGACTTCATTTAGTGTCTATCTGGAAAAGATATCATTAGTAAAGGCATTGCTGGTGTCTGAATGCCAGAATTCAGCTGTTTGATGATGCTGAAAAGTGTTTTTTTTTTTCCTTTTTGCCTCCCTTTCATTTGTCTTAATTTGACAGCTCATATAGTTCCTAGGTAAAAAGTTCTAGAGGGGTTGGTGAAGGTGGCTTATGTCAGTGGTGGTTGTTTAACAACTTCCTCCTTTCCCTTCCTTTCCTTTTTTTTTAAACAGAGTGGACACTCCTGTCTGGGCTGAACTTGTGAGACAGCTTGGAGGAGTGCTAGTGCTGGTCTTGAGGTGGGTGGATTCAGTGAATCAGGCATGAGTGTTGATCTCTAGTTGAGCAAAGTGCTTAGAGAGGCCTCTGAATTATTTATTTTAACTCAGACTTGGATTCTTTAGTTCCAGTCAGACTCAACTAGATTTGTGGGCATGTGGCACTTCATAATGGAGTTTTAGGCCTCTCTGCTCAAACACTAAGGAGACCAGCTCTTGAAATCCTGCTCTAAATTTTTTAATTCCTTCAACCATCCCTCTACCCAGTAAAATAGGCATAATTAGGTTTTAACAGGGATATTACAAATTAAGACCTTGGTTATGGATTCTGTTGCCACCTATGTTGAAACAGACTAATAAGTAGATAAGAAAAGAGAAGTCTCCTTTCTGGAGAACAGTGGTTCTGTTGTGTGAGACCTGAGCAGATCTGGTCTGCTGTTTGCAAACACTTGGGAGATGGGAACTAGAGCTGCCTGCCACTTTGTTTCTGTGTCACTGCTGTCATTCTGACTGCTCATTTGTTCTCAGGTGTGTTGCTGCTTGTGATGAATGTGTGTGTGTGTATATATGTACACATACATACAATATCTACTTAGTTGGTCATGCAGCAAACTCTGGAAGGTAATGGCTGTTAGGAGTCATCCTGTGTTCTTCGGTGTTGTGTGACAAGTGGTACTGTCAGAAGAATAAATAAATGTCAGTATGAACAAATTTGGAATGATTTCTCTCCTTATTTGATTGGAAACTCTGATCTTGCAGTTCAGTTTTTTCCTTCCTTGTCTACATCTGGGTGGCTCTGGCTGCAGGATAGGACCTCCAGCACTGGTAGGTTCTAAAGCTGTGCTTCCATCATGCTCAGCTAAGTAACTTGACAAGTGTAAAAATGTTAACAAATGGCTGATGGAAAACTGAGAGCAGCCAGACAGCTCTCAGTCTGGTTAATTAGTTTCTTGACTGCTGAATTGTTCCTGTCCTCTCATATGGCTGTGGCTTCTAGCCCTGCAAGAAAGGGCTTGGGTTCCTGGCCAGGAGTGCATCCCAGAAGTTGAATTCATATAACCTGAAGTCAGTGAGGACTGGTTCCTTTTGGTCTAAATGACCTTTTGTCATAATTTGTTGGGGGAGGGTTGTGGGGAGAAAGCATATCGGCTTTCAGTTATGTCAGGTCATGTAGAGGTCAAGTTCTCTTGTTTGTGATCAAGCATACGGTGTAAAATACCCCCGTGTGTGTTAGCACCAGGACCTGGGGAGAGGAGGACTTTATCAGGCCTTCTGGAGGTAAATACTACTGAAGGCCATGCTGTGAATCAGCATATATGATGGCTCTGGGCTCCGGGCTTGAAGGATTCCTCTATTTAACCCTTTGGTGCTGGCTCCTGGTGTGTTTCCACCCTGGTAGGCTGAGAAGAAGCTGTTGTTTCTCAAGAGCATGCAGATTTCTCCTGCCAGGTTATCTGTGCATATGTGAAACCTTCTGAAATCCCTGGCTCCAAGGGCATAACTGTATTACTCACTAGATCTGCTGAAAGAGTTGGTGAATATATTTGAGTCTCACAGCTGCATGAATAAATGAATAAACCTGGATTATTTTTAATGATCAGATTACAGAGGTGATAACATACTACAATGAATTTTCCGTTCCACACCCTCTACAAATTTGCTGCTCCTCTTCCACTGTGGAGCAGGGGGGGAATACAAGATTCTCAGTCTTCTGTTCTCCGAAGGAACCACATAAAAACTGCTGAGGTCACACTCAGAAAATGTCTTTTGGACCAAAAGCCTCGAGTCAGAAGTTGCTTGGCAGGATGACAGACAGGTTGACCAAAGGTTGCATGTGGTATACTCTTGCAAAGTGAACATGAAATGCTTGTTGGCTGCCATGTTCTTCAGTGCTTCCATAGGTTCACCCATGTTACTTCAGTGGTGTACAGGAATATAATTTGCTTGCTGGTATTCTGGTCTTATCTCTGAAGATACTTATTTTAAGAATTTGTGTCTACATAGGTTTGTTAATACTGTACTGTAATATCAGATGGGCTGCTGAGACCTCAAGGGGGTGAACAATCTATTTTTAGTGTGCTTGAAGGGTAGATGATGTTTCAGGTTGTGGAATGACTTTCTGGGGGCCTGTCACCACACACTGAAGTTTTCTATGTCATGGCAGTGGAGGCAAGTCATATGATGATGAGGTAGTCACTTAAATGGGACATAAAAAAAATCCTGCTCTTTGGGGAAATTTTAAAGATAGATAGAGCTAAAATGCCACACAGTCTGTTCTCATGCTTGTTCCCTTGATGTGCTGAAGACATCTAATCCTCTTTACAGGTGAAATAAGCAGCCTGCTCATGAGCTGAAGGCAATGCCTGCTGATCTGTTGATATCCAGATTGGAGGGTTATTCGTGTCTGAGTAAGAATTTTAGTAATGGGTAACCAAAAGACTTTTAATGGCCCAACTGGTGTGAAGATGGTTTATGATCTCCTTCCACATCAGAAGTTAGTTACATGTTGGATAATAGCTATTTAAAGTCCTATTTAAACATATTTGACACCCCACCGTGCAGAGATTTGGGGCTTTTGGTTGAGACGACTGCTGCAGCCAAATGTGTATGTGCAACAATCTGACCAGTGAATCCAACCTTGTTTTGGAAGCACTGCATTGTAGTGGCAACCATGAAGAACAGATTTTAATTATTTATTATGGTTCGATTTTTTTGTGGATTGGATTCCTATTTTTTTTGGAAGGCAGTAAAACTGCAACTTTTACAGAATCCTGTAAATCTCTCTTACATTCCTGAGATGATGTTTTGTGTGCAGGCATGTACACTATATTATTTATTTATTTATTAAATCCTCACTGACACTGTTAGGAACATTAACAAAGGCTTTTAGTAGGTCAGACCTCAGCTACCATTGCATTTTCTTGTTACTGTAGTGCATTTGGCAGATAATAGAAGATGGAGGCTAAAGCCCTTATACTGTAAAAGCTTATTCATGTGGATAGTTGCTGTGATCTGATTTTGAATTTCACTGCAGCTACTCCTGTGAGTAAACATTTGAAGATCAAATCCTTAGCTGCATAGACTAATTCTTGTGGAGTTTTCAGGGAGGCGTCTGGAAATTACATCTTGAATAGAAGATGCCCTTAGCTTTCAACAACTACCACCCACATAGTGAGATGTTCATTTGTGGTTGCATGTGAGGACATGGTTGTAGCCAATTTGGAAGAGCCAATGAGAGCTTATGCATTAGATAAGTCTTTCACTTTTCTTCATGTGCTCCTTTTCTTTCATTTTTGCTCTTTGTATTTTGACAGGGAGAGCATGTATGGTATAAATACTCAAGTTTGACTTCAACTAATGCTGGCATGTCCCTGAGATACGATTTCATATGAGTTTGTGAGTGTTTTAGTGAGAACATTCACACTGCTGTGCTTCCTGTAGATGATGTTTGTGCATTCTGGAGTCCCATCACTAACTTTGGAAGCCATGGTTTTTCACTTTTTTTTTTTTGATTAAGGGATTGGTTTGTATAGATACTAATGTGGTAATTGCCTGTTCAAGACAGAGGTGCTTTGGACAGGGAAGATGTATCCTAGGCCCTTTCACAATGACAGGAGTGCGTATCTTTGCGTATGTGTACATAATACAAGTTGCTATCCATGTGGTTCATACTGCCATGGTAGTTCATCTGGCAGATTATTTAAATATTTACTCCAAAATATCTTATTCTCTGCTTATGTGAAGCAGCATTTCAAGTTATTTTTAGGTCATTTTAGTCTTAGCAACCCTGTTGGAGATAAACCAGACACAAGTGCTGTGTCCCTGCCTTTTGGTAGAAATTAAAAAAATAAAATTTAATGGTTTGGTCCCAAGGGGAGAACAGACCATCTGGTTAACAGAAGGTTAGGCCAAGTCATACAGCGCTGGGAGTGCCACAAACCGACCCAGGATATCTGGTAATGTGTCCAGTTGCTGCACATATTGAGCATTGAAATGGTGCTTTCAGATCTGCAGAGCCAGCAGTTCTGTTACCACTGCTGTGACGCAGGAGATAATTCTGTTGGGCAAGCAGAAGCATGGGGGTGGATCTACAGTACAGGATGTGTAATGTCAACATGAAGCATGGGAGCTGGCAGTAAGAAGGAAAGCAGCCATTTCATGCCAATGCAGGAAGCCTAGATAGATTTTTCCCCTCTGCATCTTGTCCTTTTATGCTGCTTTCATAGTTGGTATTAAAGAATTACCTTCTGCTTTGTCATCTGAAAACTTTAGCCCAGCAGGGTTTCATTTCTTTCTCTTTTTGAACCTTCTTGGTTTTTTTAAACAATGAAGTGCACTCCAAAAGCATGTCTGATGGATTATAAAAAGGGGCTGTGGGAAGGCTGAAGGGCTAAGCATATCTGGAGAAAGGGAAGAGTTCAGTCATGTGAAAGTCCTGAGCCTCTGATGAAGTTTCGTTGTAGATCCTTTTGGCTTTAGTGCAGAGACAGTTTGTTCAAAAGCTGTAACCATTTGAGAACATTGTACTGCATCTGTGAAATGCAGAAAGGTATGAAATGCTGCAAGTGATACTGTGTAGAATTTGAAACTGTAATTACTAAGAAACTGTAAAAAGCTATTGTAATTGTTTCTGCTTTCTTTTTGTCTGGAATGCCCTATTAGAATTTCTTTTTCCTATTTGGTCAAAGCTAGTGGCAAATTACTGTGACACTTTTTTTTTTTATTAGACAAATGCTGTTTATGACTGTCTAAATCTGCAGAAAAAGAATTTCTACATAAGCTTTCTAGGCATTCTGTGGACTTAAAATCTAGTGATATCTCAGTGGTATTTCTTCTGTCAGCTCAGTTGCAGATGGTCAACTTGTTTGGGGTTTTTTGTTGTTGCTTTTTTTTCCCCAAAAACATTTGGAGATATCTTCCTGTAGCTGCAGCCTGGAAAGATCTATAATACCAGAGCTTGCTTCCTGACAGGCATGGCAGAACTGATCTTCATAATCAGAGCTCTCATGGCTTCTATTGCCCATTCAGCAGGATTTTCAAAGAATAATATTACAGCTCCCCTTGAATGGATCCTTGTCTTAGATGCTGTTTTGTGGTAGCCCTGCAAAGGCATGACTTTCTTCATACGTTCCTAAGGACTGGAGTGGGAGTTTGGGAGTAGTCAACCCACAGGTATGTTTTCCCAGTTGCAATTTGGTGATGGGAGGAGGGGATGCATATAAAACATGGCTTGTGTCTGAAGACTGTTTGTTCTGTTCTGCAGTAACTTCATCCTTACGCAGTCCTCCTTGCTCCGTTGGCCCCATTCAGAAGATTTTTTTGTTGAAGCTATGGGAGTCCAGCACTTCTGCATGGGGCGCTTGCAAAGAAATGGCACTGAAGAATTACCTGACACTCAAACACCATCTCTCAGGGTAGAACTTTTTTTGGTTTCATAGATAACTCCATGCTGTGGTAGCAGTTTCAGCATCAGAAGTATTAAGGATGCAGGCAAATCAAGAGACTTTTTATAAGGTGTGGTTGATCTGTCATCTCTCCATGTAATTGCCCTTGCAGGTTTTAATTTCTAGTAGCTGTTAATTTTGTGGTTTTTCTAGTGGTATTGAACAGTTTTTAGAACACACTGGAGAACATTGACTGTAAGTGTTTCTTCATATGCAAATGAACAATGGTTTTAGATTTTGTCTGCACCTTTTCTCATAGAATATCTCTATACTACAAAGAAAATATA
Organism: Pterocles orientalis; assembly: GCA_011057875.1. Lineage (NCBI taxonomy): Eukaryota > Metazoa > Chordata > Aves > Pterocliformes > Pteroclidae > Pterocles > Pterocles orientalis. The sequence continues at coordinate 483,982 of WKFP01014995.1, read as the reverse complement.
TTGCCCTTGACTTTTTCATACCCAAAAAGGTGCTACTTGCCGAAGACAGTTTATTATAAATAACTACTAAGATGATAATCTCACCACAGCATGCTTGGCAGTCTTCCACTGAGTTAGCCTGTTTCAGCAAGGAGCTGTCGCTTAAGATACAAAGCAATCTGCAGGGACATATGATCACACACACTGACTGTTTTATCTGTCATCATGGATGTCTCATCATTTCCTGTGTCTGATAATTAGGAACTGGAATTATTATCTGGTAGACCAGCAGGATCTAGCACCAGAAAGATGGACTTGAGTTCCCATCTCATAAACATCAGGTTACAGAGAAGGTCAGTTATGGAGGCATTAATAGGAGAATGTCTGTTGGACATGGTTGGAAGGGGGGATGTTGGGGTTTTTTTGTTTATTTTTGATTTCACAAGGATAGATGTGAACTACTGGGGTAACTCTTTATATATGTACACAGCACACTTTCCTATTAGAAATGGTAGAGGAATGTAAGTCTACCACTGGCAGTGGTATAGAGAGGATTTTTTTTTGTACTGGTTTTGTTTGGGTAAATAATGACATCAAGATCTCTGAATGTTTTGTTTTGTAGAAATACTGTCCAAAATAAAGACTATGAAGAAGTAAGAGGCTGTATCCATTTTTCTGAGGGTATTGGAAAACTAATACTAATACCCATAAAGTCAAGGTTTGCCTGTAGCCATATAGCTTGATGGTGACTTTTTTGAGTTTGAAAAGTTTATACTGCTTTGTGGTACACGGCTGTTGAGTTATTATGTTATTGCAACAGCTGTATGATGGATATCACTGACTGTTGTATGCAAAATTCTTTCCAAGTTGAATATTAGCAAATATTAGTGTTTTATTTGTTTTGAAACAATTTGATCAGGCCATCTCTATTGCTTTGTTAACAGTATAACATGAATCAGAACTTCTTCTAACCTCTGTGCTACCCATGGATTGTGTTCCTTGGTGCTTGATGCTTCTCAGAGTCCTAACAACTATATTGTTGTCTGTGTATCTATGGTTGCTTAGAAGTATGGAATGTGATATTTAGTGGAAACTGTGATGGAACAAATGAAGCTATCAACAATGGTGTTGGAATTTTTTTCTCACTAATTTGAAAGATTATGTTAAATTTTGTATGTATCTCAACAAGATCAAAGGGAAAACGGGACATGCAGAATTTAGTCATACACTGACTTGCAACCTTAATACCAATCCTTTCTTTTCAGACATTGCAAGTGTTTGGAATTGACTCTCATCTGGGGAGTAATTTGCCATCCTCTGAAAGAAAAGCATAAAAGGGCATAGAAGGAGGCAGAGAGATGGCGACTATTTAGTGATGGTATCCTTCCCCACAAGTTCTACAAAGGCAGATTCCTGTGTTTGCTGAAATTGTGGGAGCAGATGAATGATGGGATGGCTTTTGCTCACTAAAATGAAGAAATCATTGAACTGGTTGCTGATGTTCAATGCCCCGTGCATGATTGTGGAGTGTTCTTCATGTCTTGACATCTGACCTAGATGTCTGTACACTTTGGGATGGCTGTTCAGAGCCTGTCACATCCAGAAGCTACCTAACTTGGGTGACCTTGGGTGACCTTGTGACTTTAAAGAAAATCCCGTGGAACTGTTAGCTTCAACCTTACTGAAGGACACATTCTGAAGAGCTAGCTCATTAAGCAAGCTTTGAAGGGTGTGCTCTGCAGAGCAGCTTCCTGTTATTTGGTTAATGGTTGACCTAGTTCTGTTGCCATATGCCTCCTGGAACACATTCTAATATAAAATATGTGCTAAAGCAAGACTGGGATAATAGAAGGAAAGTCAAAGCCTTTATGAAACAGACATCATATAATGCTGTTGCATTTTGGAGTGTACAGTAGTTACTAAAAATGGCAATATCATCATGGAACTGTATTGATTCTTATTGCAAACTCAGGTGTGTTAATCAGACCCATTTGTGTATTTTTTTCAGACTGGCCTTGTACAAAAGATTTGTATCAGTAATTCCCTGTGTTCTACATGTGAAGCTAGAGGTAGGGCGTGAAGCACTCAGACTGATATTATAGCTGTGAGGAAAGATTAGATTAGATTTGGCTTAAAGGCAGGAGGATTTTTCTCCTGTTGTAGGTGTTTTTTTTCACTGCAAACCATGGATTAGCAAATTTCTTTCCTCTTTAAATCCTGTCTAGAAGCCAGAAATGGGGATTCAAGCTTTTACCTGGTATCAGAGATGACACAGCATACATACTTACACTTAGGCAAAAATACAATAAATTTGGAGGTACTAGATAAAGTTCAGCCTCCAACCTGAATGAATACTTCCTGACAGGTTGAAGTTCTGAAGAACCTATAGGCAGTGTTTTCTGGTTAATTTGATATTCTGCCCTAGGAAAAGGATGGGTGTGCGATAACAACTGTTTAAATAAGTAGTGTGCATTGTGGTAGAACAGGAGGAAGGGAAAATTAAACCCATGCTTTGTAATCTTTTGAGAGCTGATGACTCTATCAGTAGATGTGGTGATTTATTATTCTTCTGTCAGTGTGGGAAACTGAACGGCTTACCAGACGTACTGCTTTGAATATCCATATAACCTGGCAGTGGCTAACCTGTGTCTCTTCAGTTGCAGATGGCTTGCAGACAGTCCAGGTGTGAGTTCTAGGCAAAGGTATGTCACGATGGCAGTGGTGGTGGCTGGGGCCAGCCTGATTTGTCTGTGTGGGAAGAAGTAAGCTGTCAGGATCTGTAAAGGCAGCAGTTGCTGATCAGCATGGGGAGTGCCTAACCTGCAGAGAAGTGTTTGGATGTCTTGGGAGTCACATTCATCTTGTACCCCTGTCACTCCTTCAGCTCAGGGCCCTTCATGTTTTTATGACTCTGGGCTCATTTGGTAAGGCTATGAATATTTTGGCTTATTTGGTTAGGATACATGCAGTGAAAGCATTACACAGTTTCCCTGTCTTCCTTAGTGAAACAACACTGAATGCTTTTTTTGTAGACCTCCTGTATCTGGGGGAAAACAAACTGCAACATTTTTAGTAGGACACAATGTGTTGCATCAGCTGTAATCATATTGGTCATGAAAAAAACCTCTGCTCTGGGGACTGACACAAGCACCAGCTATTTGTGCAACCTGATCAGAACAAAGGATAATGCTTCTGCTGCAAGATCAGACAGATCTGAGGCTTCAGCAGGCTGAGCAAATGAATGGAGGAAGTGGTCCGCCTCCTCTTATCCATTGTCTCAAAGATGCAGGCTCATAGAGAAGAAAGGGAGGTTGAATAGAGCTTCTGAAGGAATATGCTGCTCTGCATTCTAGGGAAAGAGAGCAAGGAAGAATTCTAGAAGTTCTCTGCAGTGGCAAGATGACAAGCTTGTAATATGAGTGTGTGGCAATGGACTACTGGTGTTGAACAAGTACTTTCTCTTCTGTAGCCTGCCTAGAAAATCTTAACTGTTATTAGGAAGCTGATGAAATGTTCCAGGCTTGGAATATGGGACCAAGCCTACCTCGAAGGAAGCTCAGTGGGTGTAGAAATTCAATTAATTCTGACCTGCTAGTAAAGAATTATTTACGACTTTTTCTGCTCCTGAGGGAATTCAGAGGTTTTTCCCCTTTTTTTGTTCCTGTCTCCCATGAATAACTCATCTGTGGTTCTGGGATCTGTTGTGTTGTGTTCCTGATGGGATTTTTACATAGAGGGAGTTGGGCAGATCAAATTACTGGGACAGTCATGGTCGTCTTCTGCTTTGGAGAATCTTTCTGTTTCTCTTGCTCCAGCTGTCAAGCTGTCATAGCCAAATTAACCCAAGTGGGATTTCAGTAGCAAGCTCCCCTTTTAAAAGTATGATGAAAGGAAATGTGAGAAGAGAGAGAGCAGGACAGGGCTTTTTGATAAACTGGGCAGAACTGAGGGTTACTCACATTCTAGAGCTGTAATATTCAACTTCCAGCGCCAAGGGGAATTTCCTCTGAGAAGTGAATCCTTTAGAGGGAGTGGTATAGAAGCTCTATCAGTGTCATAGCAGGTTAGATCTCTGTGTATTACCTTTTTGCATGGTCACTGGGACTAGCAGTTGCTAGCAGTTAGGTTTCTCATAATCAGGATACTTTCATTTGGAACCAGTTTTCTCAAAAATCTATCTTTTCTTGGCACAGGGACCCATAGCTCTTGTTTCTTTGTCAAGCATAATATTTTTCTTCATTTAACTTAATGGAGATTAGATTTGTGTCTGTGATAACAGAGCCAGTCTTGGTGATCCATGAGATCCCTTCCATCCTTTGTTCTCCTGCATACTGTCTAGAAGGTTATGTCAATTCAAAAGAGATGTGATTCATTTCACAGGATGCTGACAGAGTCTATCACTGGTGTGCAGTGGGAATAAAGTTGCTGCTTTAAGAGCCTGCTTGTAAAAGCACACCAGAAAGATTGCTTGAGTGGAAGCGTGTGTTGAAACTTGTAAATATGTGATGATTGGCCTTCCAAAAGAAGTTGTGAAAATTCCCTCTATTTATTCTTAGGAGAGGATTAAATCCCATTCCAGAGGTTGTGCCATGCTTCATTTGACCCAACAGAACGCTTACTGTGGGTTTCCAGCTGCTTTGACCTGGAGGAGGTACTGTTGGTGGAGAAGAAATAATGATATTAGTTGCTCAGTGGCTGAACCCTCATGTCTGCTTTGCCTCCTTTATTCAACCATGGTTACACCGTGTCTAAACTAAACCGGTGTTATTTGGACACTGATCAAAAACGCATATATTGCAAAAAGGGTCTATGGGAAAAGAGTTCAGTGAGCTTTCAAATAATGTGTGGGTGTAAGGACAAAAGGAAAAATCTCCAGGGTGGGCATAAATCTCACTAATAGGTTAGGGAGCATTCTCCCAAGTGGTAAAGATTTGGGTCTGAAAGTGAGTGCTTTCTGAAAGAACAGTATGAGCCTGGTGCTAAGCAGAGACAAAAAGTCAATTGCCTGTTAGTGGAGGCTGCCAAAGAATTTCTTATTATCTTCTGATTGTTCATCTGTAGTTTTGGAGATCTTCAGAAAAGCATCGTTTGAAGCTGTTATATTTCCCAACTTTATGCCAAGCAGATCTTATTTTTGTTTTTCGTTTTTATTATTTTTTTTAGAATAAAACTCCTTAAGATAGAAGACAGTTGTACCAGTCACTGTTTTCTGAACACTCAGAGCACTGTATCAATCATAAAGCTGAAAATCTTTTCACAAAAAAGGCTATATCATAGCCTAGATAAAAGAGGAAACATGAAGGGTTGGCTTGCATGAAACTTTGAACAAGAGCAGTGTGCCTGGTTTCTTAGTCAACCATCAGGTCAAGCAAGGTGGAAGTCTGAAGTTCCTGTGGCTCAATGTTGAATTTTGGAATTTACCCATTATACTTCAAAGACAACACCAAATTTTTGGACTGTCATCAGATGTTCACAAAAGAGTTGAGCTGAACAAGGAAAATAATCAAACCATGTATTTGTACAATCTTCAAGTCCAACACCTTTTGTGCTTTTTTTTTTCACTTAGTAAAAGGGATTGAGAATTGGGTCAGTTCCTCAGGGATCACTTAGATGGAGGCACCTGCTTTTGCAGCTCGAAGGAGAAGGGGACTGTGGGATGAGAAAACCTCACACAGAGAGTGAAGCGGAATCATAGGTCTCATTGGCTGTTGTCTTTTCCAGTGTATCAGAAAAGACTTCTGGAGCTTTCTATGACCAAAGTAAATAATGACCTTGCTTTGATAGATCAAACAAATAACACCAATGTTGTGCCTTTGAGAGCCCTTGATCCCAAAGAGAAAAGCAAGGGATTTCCGTTTTGTTTTGGACCCATTCCACTGCAAACAAAAGCATCCCATAGGTCACACAAGAAGGGTATCTGACAGGATTTAAAGAGACTTTTGCTTTTTCCTTCTGTTCTCTACACCAGTAATTTATATTTTAAAATATATCAGACTTAAAATCTCCTTGTTTAGTTTATATCTGTAACAGATAGAAAATGTGGAACAGAAAATGCTCTGTGACTCACTCAAGAAATGTCTTGGCTTTGTAGCATACTTTAATAGTCCCATCTTCCTTTTAAATTAGAAAACAGTGATCCTATGTAGTAGTAAATCTCATTCAAAATGGTTAGAATAGCTAAGTGGACTAGTACAGCATTTAGATGTATAAACACAGGAGAGGAGTTGTCCCTCTGCTGATCTGTACAAGTACTGCTCTTGGAATACTAAATCCGTTCCTGAAGTTGGTATGTTTGTGAAAATGTGTGGAAATGCTGGGGATAGTAATGATTTGAAGTCTGGAAAATTGTGGTTCACAGTGAGAGCTTTCAGATAGTCCATTCCTCCCTTTCAGGGGTTTTTACAAGTGACATTTAGAGGACTAAAAGCAGTAAATTTGCCAGGCTATGTCCAATATTAATAGGAATCTGGAATCTGTACCAAGCTGTAACAAGATGCAGTGTCTGGAATCTAAGACTAGAAAATGTTTGCTATATGAATAGTTCTTTATTTCTAATTTAATAGTGGAAAAAAGACTAAGAGCTGTTGTAATAACTAACGGACTTTTTAGAAAGTCCTAAGGCGTCAAGCCTAACTGTAGTTTCTCTTCAGATGCTATAGTGGGAGACAGGCTTTAAACTGTTGCCATTGAGTTGGAGGTGGAAAGTTGTCCAGTCGTAGAAGATGAATTTTCAGATGATTCCCACTGTCATTATCTCATGTTAGGTCAGAGATTAGTTGTCTTAAAGAACAGCTGATGGGAATGCTGTAACTTGGAGGTGTAGGGAGTCTAAGGAGATGATTGAGTTTTACCAGAATATTCAAGAAGCCTTTCTCACCTGGCAAAGAAAAGCGAAGCAAATAACCAAGTTAAGTGAAATGATAAGGCTGACTGCAGGTTGTAGTTGTCAGTTCAGGCTTGATTATCTGCAGTGGGCTTTCCTCCATTTCCCTGTTTTAGGCTTAGAACTATGGACAGATTATTTCCATTTTGTTCTCAAAGTGTAATGTATACACAAGGCTAGTGGAAACTGCCTCCCTCTTAAAAATTAGATGTGTTTTCCTGCTGTCTTAATAGAGAAAAAGAAGAAGTGGAACAGGGTTTTTGTAGTCCTGACAGAACTACTACAGACTTTCACATTGTGGTTTCTGAAGGACAGTAAATCCCCCAAACAGAAGACCTCTGGTTTCCTCTGGACTCTATAACCCAGCGCTTTGGTCACCCAGAACTTTAGTCAGGAACTAGAGACTTTGGTCCTGCAGTTACCACAGAGGTGGTTGTGGCATAAAAACCCAATCAGAATTTGTCATGTCAGTTTCCTAGAGTAGCCTAACTTTCTAATAGAGATATCCCGCCAGTTATATAATAAAAGTATTTCAGTAAATTTAAGGGTTTCAAATATTTCAGTAGAAATATGTTTCAGTTTTTTGTTAGACACCTCTCAAAATCTTAGACTTTGCCTGTTAAGGAAGATACACCTAGGAAACTTAATTCTTTTTGTCTTCTTTGCTAATCAAAGACTTTAACAATAAGCTCTGTCATTATATCCTCTTTTTTTGATAAGTGATGCAGAAACAAGTCAGTTTCTTGGAAAAAATGGTATATTAGCTTGGTTGTGAAGATCATCCTGCAGTAGAGGCCTCACTGTAAATGTTTTTCTTCTTAACTGTATAAACCAATTACTACAGCAGGATGAAAGCAAGTTTTGATTCATAGAATCACAGAATGGTTTCCAACCCCCCTGCCGTGGGCAAGGGACACCCTGCACTAGCCCAGGTTGCTCAAAGCCTCATCCAGCCTGGCCTTGAACGCCTCCAGGGATGGGGCATCCACACCTTCTTTGGGAAACGTGTTCCAGTGTCTCACCACCCTCGCAGTAAATAATTTCTTTCTAATATCTAGTCTAAATCTGCCCTCATCCAGTCTAAATCCATTAACCCTCATCCTGTCATTGCATTCCCTTGTAAAAAGTCCCTCCCCAGGTACTGGAAGGCTGCTACGAAGTCCCCCTGGAGCCTTCTCTTCTCCAGGCTGAGCAACCCCAACTCTGTCCTCACAGGGGAGGTGTTCCTTTCCTCTGATCGTCTTTGTGGCCCTCCTCTGGAGTTCCCTAATTGACAAATTGTTTTCAGTTCTTAATTTGTAGTTTTGGTTTTGGAAGACTGCTTTCAGGATTCAGAGCTCTGTATTACAGTAGTATAGCTGGAGGAGCTAGAAGACAATGGGAGAACAAAGGAGTTCAGGAATTAAAAAAGAGAAAGAGGTCTGAGCTGTTTCCTCTGTTTCTTGGTTTTGGAATGAGTGACTCTTTGAACCTGTAAGTAACACTGAGATTAAGCGGCTGTCTTCCATCGTGAAATGCAAGTAAAGTTAAGATAAGAAGGTAACTTCCTCTTGGCAAACTGTTCCCTCTCCATTTCTCGCCCATATTCTCTGTAAAATCTTTTCTCCCAAGCATGTGCAAAGAAGCTTTCTTTGTCTTTAACTTGAACGTTTCCTTTCTTCTAGTAATCAAGCCTACAGATATAGCCCCTGTGTGCTCAGCTGAAAAGGAAACCACTTTTTTTTTGACAGTGAAGCTTCACTGCCAAAATGATCTTGAACTGCAGGTGGCTAGAGGTATATGATACAAGTTAGTCTGTCAGCTTTGGAACATATCGTAAGGGCAGGCTCTTCAGGAAGGGTGAACTGTGGCACCAGTCCTCTGATTAGCAAGTCTTGTTCCGCCTCCTTCAGATTCTGAGACCTTGAAGATGCCTTGCAGGTTCTGCTTTCAGGTAAGGAGAAACTTATTCCTATTTTGACCCTCCACTTCATAAGAAGAGGTTTTAGTAAGTACTGATCCACATAAAGGTCTGGTCCTTAGCTGGGGAAAACTGGCAGAACTCCAGCAAATTTCTAGAAATAAAAAACTGGAAAAATCTCTGAAAGCAAGCAGTTACTGGGACTTGCTAAATATTCTGCAGCTTCTAAGAATACAAGAGCAGGAAGATGGAATGACATTGATGGCTTAATCTTTCTGTGATATCTTGGTTTTTTATGAGGGAACGAAATTCTTAGGAGAGAACTTTGCTCCTGTTCTCTTGGTGGTATTGGCTTGCATGGCTTTGTTTTTCTTTGAAAACTGATAGCAGAAGACTATCCAACCTTCAGGAGTGGAGCCATTATATGTGGGGCTGTGCAACAGGAGCCAAAGTTTAAAAATAAAATACCAGGCTGCCTTCCTGAGGATCCAGACATAGCATATGCACACACACACACACTCAGTATCTTGACTGACCATAAGTTATATCAGTTACTGAGTTCAGAGCAACAGACAGTGAGAACCAAAAAGGGAGTCTTGTTCCTCAAAAAGAAAGAGGAAGAAATGTAAGACTTCTGCAGCCTCAGATACCAGTTTCTGGCATGCATGGGAGGCCCCTCATCACCAGCAGGGTTGAGAGACAGTAAGATCAGATGACTGTCAGTCATTCCTGGTGGTGTTTGCTGTAGCCCCTTCCCAGCCCTCCCTTTTCTCTCCCTCATTTTGTCTGCCCTACTGGGCAGTGGTTCTGGGCAGAGTAGTCTTTTCTGAAAATGTACTCCTTTCTTAAGAGATAAAGTCAGCAAGTTTGCCAACACCAAGCTTTGAGGTGCAGTTGACATGTTGGAGGGAAGGGATTCCATCCAGAGGGACCTCAACAGGTGTGAGAGGTGGGCCTGTGGAAAACTCTTGAAGTTCAACAAGGCCAAGTGCAAGGTCCTGTACATGGGTTGAGGCAATCCCAAGAACAAATATAGGCTGGGAGAAGAATGGATAGAGAGCAGCCCTGAAGAGAAGGACTTGGGGGTGTTAGTTGATGAGAAGCTCAAGATGAGCCAGCAATGTGCGCTTGCAGCCCAGAAAGCCAACCGTGTCCTGGGCTGCATCAAAAGAAGCATTAGCAGCAGGTTGAAGGAGGTGATTCTCCCCCTCTACTCTGCTCTTGTGAGACCCCACCTGGAGTTGGAGAGAGTCCAGAGGAGAACCACAAAATTAATCAGAGGGCTGGAGAACCTCCCCTATGAGGACAGGCTGAGAGAGTTGGGGTTGTTCAGCCTGGAGAAGAGAAGGCTCCGAGGGGACTTGATAGCAGCCTTCCAGTACCTGAAGGGGGCCTGCAGGAGAGATGGGGAGGCACTCTTTACCAGGGAGTGTAGTGAGAGGACAAGGGGTAACGGGTATAAGCTAAAAGAGGGTAAATTTAGGTTAGACATTAGGAAGAAATTTTTCACTATGAGGGT
>WKFP01014995.1:424270-463216 GCA_011057875.1 Pterocles orientalis | reverse complement strand
GGGAGTGTAGTGAGAGGACAAGGGGTAACGGGTATAAGCTAAAAGAGGGTAAATTTAGGTTAGACATTAGGAAGAAATTTTTCACTATGAGGGTGGTGAGACACTGGAACAGGTTGCCCAGGGAAGTTGTGGATGCCCCATCCCTGGAAGTGTTCAAGGCCAGGCTGGATGTGGCTTTGGGCAACCTGGTCTAGTGGGAGGTGTCCCTGCCCATGGCAGGGGAGTTAGAACTTGATGATCTTTAAGGTCCCTTCCAACCCTAATCATTCTATGATTCTGTGATCCAGCTATGTAATCCAAGTCCAACATGAGAAGATGGACTTGTTGGAGGAAGTCCCAAGGAACGCCACAAAGATGATCCGAGGGCTGGAACACCCCTCCTATGGAGGAAGGCTGAGAGAGTTGGGGTTGTCAGCCTGGAGAAGAGAAGTCTCTGGGGAGACCATATTGCAGCTTTCTAGTACTTCCAAGGGGGCCTACAGGAAAGAGGAGGAGGCACTCTATATCAGGGAGTGTAGCGACAAGACGACAGGTAATGGTTTTAAGCTGAAGGAGGGTAGACTTAGTTTAGATTAGGAAGAAATTTTTTACTTTGAGGCACTGGAAGAGGTTGCCTAAACCATTCTATGATTCTATGATCATGTGAAAAGCAGTAGTTTTTATTTCATACTGAGTGCTGACAGACCAGCACACCAAACATCTTCAGAAGAAATGAAAGACCAACTCCTTTGACTTCAGAGCTACTTTAAAGATACACATCACCAGCATAATTCTCTGCTAGGTTGTGGAAATAGCAGATGATCAGGTTGCATCTTTCTAGAAGACCTGGAGAAGGAGGGACCTACAGAGGAGGTAGTAAATAGACCAGGAAGAATTATTTATGGCAGAAAAGCAGAAGTTTAAAGTTTAATGCCAGAACTACAGCTTGGAAGGTGAGATAAGTTATGTTAGAAAGGAATGATCTTTTGAAAGAAAATGTGACACTACTCAGATAAACAGTCTAAGAAAATTGGAAGATACCATTTTTGATCACTTGTGAAAGTGGACAGGGATGAAGAAGGTGAAAGATTTAACCCACTTTTTTCCTGTTTCCCCAAAATGCCGATGTCATATTAACTTCCAGACTTGACTTTATAATTGTCAGCTGCGTTCACACCTGAGAAGGGTGTGAAGTCCAGTGGCTCAATGTGAAGCAGCAGGGAATGTGCTTTTCTCAGGTGACATGACATAAACTGTGTGCAGTACCAGCTGTGCAGTCTTATCTGCCTGTATGCCACCTCAAGCTAATGTACTAAAAGATTGGAGCCTACGCTTTTGACTGCATGGAGTGGGCAGATGCATTTTCCCCAGGTGTACCTCATAGGAAATGCAAACGGGATTTTTAGCTAGGCTTCTTCCATCTGCAGCAAGCGTGCTTGTGTATTTCAGTTGACAGCTACTGGGAAAAAAAAAACCACACACAGACACAACCAAAAAACAACAAAGAAGAGGTGTTACCACTTTGTATCTCTGCCCAGGCAAAGTAACAGTCACAGCTGCCCTTGACACACTTGACTTTTGGCAGAGTTTAGAGTGATTCTGCTCTGCAGACATAGGATGAAGCATGTTCAGTGTGCTTCCTTAAACAGGAATGTCAGCAGTATCTTGGATTACTACAGAGACTGCTCTGTGTCTGTAAGCTCCTTCTGCAGAGTTCAGGTTCACATTAAACAGGATCAGGAGTCCTTGGTAGACTGCTTATGGCTCTCAGCACAGGCTCATCACCTTTTTTGAAAAGTTGTGTTTACTTGGACATCCAGACTCTCAAACTGGAACACTTACTTTATTGAAGTTTTTCAGAAAAAACATGCTAGCTTTACATACCAGTTGAACGTACATCAAAGGTGATCCTGTAGCTTCGAGGTTTTGTAGGAACTTGATTCTCTTACAATCTGAATGTCATTTTAAAAATCCGTAAAATATCTGTGTCTTGTTTGTGGTGGTGTCCTAACAACGAAGGGTAGGTGCAACTGTCAGCATGTGAAAACTAATTGCTTGGTTTGTTCTCATAAATTTTGTTAGCTACGATGGAGTGGAAATGTGCACATGCTTTGTGGCTCCAGCTAGCATGTGTGAAAGAGAGGTCTGTTTAAATCAAACTTCCTCTTCTTTGGTCACTAATATCTTCTGCTTGCAGAAGACATTGAGGAAGACCTAGAGTGCTTCTCTTACAGATATTTTTATAAAAGTGCTATAAATAAGTTTCCCTTTTATGACTTCTAGTATGTTTTGATTAGGGTTTTTTTTGTCTAGACATTTTCTAGAACAGAAGAATTATTAATATGTTGCCCATTATTTAGAGGAGGTTGGGAAGAGTGTAGAAGGATTCAGCAGTTTTGGCAAAATCATGTTAAGAGAAAAGACTATAAAGAGTTTCAGTTTTTATAGCTGTCAGTCCTTCAAAATGAATATCCTTCCTCACCTCCACATAAAACTTCCTCTTTGTATTTGTATGGTCATTCTTTTTTTCCATCTCCTTCCTCCCACTGTGATCTCGAGTAATATGAGGGTTAGACCATGTTCACCATCCCTAAACTCTGTTTCCCCTAGTATTATTCTCTTCAGCTCTGTAGACATTTTGCTGAGTTGACCTAAATTCTTCAGCAAAAGGCCTGAATTCTGTGCAGTAAGCTGGAAATGGTAACTCCAGTTAAGAAGTAAGCACAAAGATAAATAAGGAGCATCAGTCAGTATCCTTGTGTGTGGTGTATGATTTACCTCTGCTCCTGAAATTTTAACTTCTACTGTACTGGAGAACCTTTCGTTTGTAGTTGTTGTGGAAAGTTTACACTGGGCTTTCAGGGACGGTGGCACAGAAAGGTAGCATGATATAATGGGGAAGGGCTGGAGTCTGGAAACCCACTTTCTGCTGCTGGCTGTGCCATAAAACAGCTATGTCACCTGGAGCCTGTGCTTTTCCATTACCAGGTAAAGGAAGAAGGTTCTCTGATGCAGGCTCACTCATCTTGATTTTCACACAGAGAGAGCCTACAACAGTTTGGCCTGAAGCTGCATGAGTCAAATAAATAGGTGGTAACTGCATGAAATAAAGTGTCAGTATTGCTACTTGATATATTTAATTCTGTGTTTTTGTTCCTCATGTATTTCCTACAGGTTGTGAGTCTTTGGATTTTGTTCAGTAATTTCAATCTGTTTGAATCTGTCAAAAAACAAGAAACAAGGTCAGAAAGCAGAAACAAGGTCAGGTTGGATAGGTCTCTGGACAACCTGATCTATTGGAAGATGTCCCTGCTTATGTAGGGGGGCTGGACTAGATGACCTCCATGGTTCCTTCCAACTCAAACTATTCTATGATTCTATGAAAACCAGGGGCATGCTTCAGTCTTTTCTCTCTTTTAGAGCAAGTCACTTCTGCTAACTTAAATGACTTATTTGTGATAAATGAATGGAAACCTGAAGCATAATATTGTCTTTTGTCTTGCATTGTCTTGTATTGCTTTTGTGTTGGTGTTCCATAAACAGCAGAAGGAAAAATAAGATGTCTGCAGGACTGATTGTATACTTCTGGCATAGATTCTTTTGTCAATGAAGTCCTAAATTAATGTGAAACTTTCACTCTCCAACATTCCTGCAAACAAGAACCCACGCTTAAATGAATCCTTGTTGCAAGAAACAAATAAAAATGTACAAACGCCTTTTATTCAAATAAGTTTTAAAAGGAAAAAAGTCTAGAATGGGCTGAATTCTTGCTTTTTCTCTTCCACAGTGTTAAAGGATGTTAGCTAACAGAAATGAAGTGCCTCACAATATCTTTGTATATATTTTGGTGTTAAATAGTTCATGTATGCATCCTTTGGGATGAAAAAATAGGGAGGAGGTTCACCTGCCTGGCAAGTGGTATTGCTGAATGGTGTGGCTCTTCGCATAGCTGAACTCCTACTGGAAAGAGACTTGTTTTTATCTATGTGACTGTCCATGTCTCCTCTCCATGTGTAGTTGAAAAAACGCGTCTTGTCCCTTTCAACCAGTATAAATCTGAGGATATAAAGTTTTATAACAGATGAGTCTATGGTCTTTGTGGTTTAGGGTTTGGTTTTTTTTTTCTCACTTGCTTGTTTCCATCTTTGTTCCTTTAGTAAGAAAAAGAAAAACTAACTTCTTTATATAGTTCTGTTTTGAAGTAATCCTGCTTCATTTTAAAACCTCTTTCCTTCCTAAAAGTTTCTTTCCTTTAAGTAAAACTTTGGTTCCTTTTCTTAAGTGGTTCTATAATAATCAACCAATCCAATTTCAATTATGTACCCATTTGCTTTGGAACTGTAGAACATGACAGTGTGTCTTTTACATTACCATAGGTGAAAATTCTTTCTCTTCATTGAAAACATTATGAGCCAGACTACCCTTCCTTTGCTTTCAGAACATTACTTTTGAAGTTTTCATATTAATTAAAAGGCATGTTACATTGCATAATTTTATTTGTATCTCACCATGTTGAAAGTTCTGTTGAGTGTTTTAAACCATCTCAGGGTTTGAATCTTTTGGGTTCCTTTGGGTATTGTTTTAAATGGTTTTTTTGCCATGTTTGTTAGCTTAAAATATACTTTATCCACTTCCATCTACTTTGTGTGCAGACTAAATGTCAAGGTTTGTCTACCCATGGAGTTATTTAGACAGAGCTACTGCAGTTTCAAATAACCTTCTTAAGTCCAAAAGCCTGTCAAAGTGTGGGTAAAATCTCACTTCTTGTTCTTCTTTAACACTTGGCTTGCTGTCACATGCAGGATGACCTGTAGGCTTGATGAAAGGGTTTGTAGGAAGACATGCTTAGGTCAGTTGCAGAGAGCTTCTAGTGAGAACAGTAAGATTAATTGGCTTCTTCAGAACAGAATGGATCTGCTCCATGTGTGGATACACAATAACATAATTGTATTTCTGTATTTTGGTTATGGAGCTGTTGGCAGTCAAGATGTTCTGTCCCCTCCATTCCAGAGAGGAAATATCCCTGAAGCAGTAAAGTAATGGCTAGGGTACCAATGGGGAGAGGGGAGAACTGCTGCCCAGACTGCTTTCCTAGAGCCAAGCATGGATGGGCTTCTGGTTGGTGCCAAAAGCATAATACCTCTCCTGAAGAGCCACTGTCCCATGAATTTTCAATAACATACCTGTATCTGCAGTGAAGTAAGAGATTTTCTGAGGACAAAGCTTATGAGAAGGCCATTTCTTGTCTGTTATCTAATGCTTCTCTTCAGGCTTCCCTTTGTTGCTTCTTAGCATTTATGTGCAAAACCAAAATCCTGCTGAAGTCTAAGGTGCCACTGGGCTGACTCTTCTTGAATTTGTCTTAAGTATCTTTGTGGTTTTTACAGCGCATTCTTTTCCTATTTGAAGAAGGTCCCATTTTTGGCTAGGCACATACATGAGTACTTTTTAAAAAAAAGTCCTTCCACCTTGAATTTACCCAGAAGTCTCTTCTCTTAGGCCAGGAAAACCAAAAATCTCTTCCAGTCTTCACTTTGCTTGAGACAGGGTGCTCTCTGGGGACCTGTGTTGAGTTTTGTACATCCTCCCTCCTACAAAAGTCAAGCATTTGGGTTCAGTTTCCAGGTTATGCAGACTTCCAAAGGTTAAGGAAACTGATTTCTCTAGGGACATTATCTGAAGTAGACTGTCCTATGCTTTTCCTCTTCCATAATGAAGATACGCCATCATCTTTCAGATGTCTGAATAAAACATGATGGCAAGGTTTCAAATTGGTTGTGACCTGAGGTAGCTAAAATCTTTAATGAACTGTTTGTAAAATATGAGAAGTTGTTAGTTTAATTAATTGGGTTAAACAGAAAGAGTGGGTGGCTGGAAAAGATAAGAACAGGGTGTTCACTGTCTCCTTTTAAATTTTTTTCAAAGATAATCTTTTTATGTTGATGAACTAATCTTGAACTGAACTTTCCTTATGACAAGAAATGTTCTCTTTATATGTAGTTTGGCAATTGTTTACATACTCTGGGATAAAGTTTTTTATCAGCTTTTACCCTGTATCTTTAGGCTAAAGCAAGAACGGTTCCACTTTCTTATGACAATAGGAACTGATTATTTTGTTCTAAAATCAGATTTTGTTACCTTCCTAGTTATTGAAAATGTTTAAAAATTGTTCAGTTTAAATGTTTAAATGTAAAGTATTTACAACAGCAGAAAAAAATAAGGGGTTGTTTAATGGACTTGCAGTAGAGAAAAAAAGTTGCAATAGTTCTGTAATGTCTACATACTTGCAAGGATTGTAGCTTTTGAAAGATGTAGTTGGTTAAAATCTCAGTCCCTCTTAGCCATGGGCCTTATTACAAAGAAAGTCTTAGTTATTTTTTCTTCTTTATGGCCCATTTCCTGTTTGGGTATTTCTAAGGAGGAAGAAGAAGAAATTGGATCTTAGTGGCTGACCCTCAAACAGCTTATTTAAAGCAAAAGGATTGAACTAGGACAGAAGAACTCCATTAGGAGCTTCAACATCTTATAATTTTTGATACAACTCAGTTTTAATAATAGTTTTCTCCTTAAATTGAATATGTCCAGAGTAGATGGGGAAAGGACTGTGTATTATTGGAAAGGTGAGAAATAAGGTTAATAAGAGGTTGCTTTTTTCTTTTTTTGTAAGCGCCATTGTTCTTAATTATTATCTGCATAACAGAGTATGTTTCTTTTATAGGCAGGGAATATAAGTTTTTTTCGTATTTTTAATGTAATAGTTTGTAATGCCTCTTTGATCCAAACACGTTCTGGCTGGAGAAATTCCATTAAATTTGGTGAATTCATAGATACTGCAATCCATAATCCTAGGATCACTCTGAATTCCTTTTCCATCCTACCCCTGCCCCCTCTGCCTCTTGAAGTGCATTGTAGATGTTCCACTTAAGTTTCTTCTAGAGACTTTCTGTTATCTGTGTATCGTACAAATTATGATCACTGAGACAGTATGATATTTTAAATCCTTTGTACTTAGGCTTTATACATTATAGCAATCGCAAAAACTTGTTTCCTGGGAGGACCAGGTTGGTGGGGATGGAAGCTGAAGGGGAAGTAAAAGAAGTTAGATTCTCATTTGGACCCCAGATATTCTGTTCCAGTGCATATATATAGCATCCCAACATGTAATTCAATGGAATTATATACACATACATATATAAATATACACACACAGACACACACAGACACATATAAAGTTCTTTGGGACAAAGTATTTTGGACAACATAAACGTTAGGTACAACGTGTGGTTCTTCCTTTTCAGCAGTATCACTTTTCAGCCTTCTGTGATAGGACCGGCATCTTGTTGCCACCATCCCAAACACAGAGGATCTTCACTTGTACAGGTGGAAAAGATATTTTGGGAGGGGTGGCAAGGAGAAGAGTGACAGCCTGGTGGTAATCACTAGTCTGACATCTGTCAAATACTGGAAAAGAATATATTCCTCTACCTGGGGCAGAGATGTTGGCTGCCACACTGCAAGTGAGTCAGTGGGCAAATAAAACTGTGTATTCTGTCTGGCATTATAAATGGGTCAGTGATGGATTTGTATTACCTGAGGAAATGAACTGGCTGACAGAGAGGCTTCTGCTTGCTGCCCAGCAAATGTCAAATATAGCAGGAAGCTTGGGGGAAGGGGAGGGCTAGCCAGAGACAAAGGCAGTGTTAAAACAGCTAGGATGTCAGTGGAGCTCCTCAAAGAAATGAGTGTTTCTGAGGAGTAGACTGCGAAAGCAGAACAATCTTTAGACTCTCTTAATCGGCATTTTCTTGTCCTCCAGTAGGGTTTTAGCCAGGGTTCCTGCTTTATAACTAGAGTCATTCAGGAGGTGGGTTTGGGTCTGCATGAGGTGATCTGTTGTGTTCAGCTTTGTCTGCTGGTACAGAACATGGCTCTGGTTTTATAGGGTTAAACTCATTCCTCTGAATGCCCTTTTTCATCCTCTCCACATGCTCTCTGCATGGGGTTAACCCTTTAAAGGAGTACTTCTGAGCATGCAGGATCTCGGGATGCACTTGAGGGAGAGGGCTGCATCATCCCCAGGGTCCTTACTAAGCTGAGCTCGTATTGGTGACAAAAGGCAGGCAGTGGGCTTTGGCTTGCTTGGATCTGATCCAAGCAATGTTGCTTTGGCTCCCAACTGCCCTGTGAATTTCTCTTACTTAGAGAGTTTTAAGAGTCTGTCTACCAAACTGCGCACTGTATTATGGAAATGATCTCTAGCTGAAAGATAACTCCTCTCACCAACCAAGTTCAGTCTCTTGTCACCACTGCTATGAAATACGTCCAGCCTCTGCACTTACAGGAGGAACACGTGTTCAGCAAAGCGTCATTTTACATCCGTCTTTCAAGATGGTGATAATCTCTCTCTATTTTGCCTTCTTGAAAAACATTTTTCAGTAGCAGTCCCAAAGCAGAGTTTTTTGCCTTTGGCATTTCTGGCTTCTGAGTGCTAGTGACTTGATTTCCACCTCTGTGATGACACTGAGAGTGCCTGCTTGTGTTTTGAACCAGCTGTGTTGGCTGATCTAATCTCAGATCTCTAAAATTAAAATTCTGTGTCCCTTAAAATAATCCAGCAGTTAATGTGTTCCCATGGTTTAGGTCTGTTACCAGTTTATAAGCTGTACTTAGCCTCTGTAAAAACAGCATGCTCCTTGCAAACTAACATTGGTCCTCTCTAAAGCATGCTTGCAACTCATCAGCTACGGACGGCACTGTAAATGACCATGGAATGGAGCATGTAGTTAGGGGTGAATGGAAAGATTACTTTTAAAGTCACTACAGGTTGTGCAAGTCTGTTTTAGGGTTCATTTAAGGGCAGATGGCCATCAGGAGATAATCTCTTCTGTCTTCGGTCGCAGCTTTGCTCTTTCCCACTTCAGTTCATGGTGTAGCAGGGTATGTGGTTCAGTTTGTCACATCTGATTTGCTACTGGCAGGACCATCTTTAATAACAGCTCTAACTTTTCTGGGCAAGAAAGAGATCTTTGCTGGGGTTATGCCAGGCTGGGGAGCCTGCTCCTCCCCCTGCTCCTTCCAGGGTGAGGCTGGTAATGCATCCTTTGTGTAAAGAGCTCCTAGAAGATGTTATTTGCAATGCATGAGAAGGAATTAGGTCGTTTCTGGAGTACCCAGGCAGAGTGGTGCTGTGTTCTTCAGCACCACCTACTGACGTCTTCCTCTCCCAAGTCCATGTACATAAGGAAATACACTTCTCTTAACTCACAGGAACTGGATTTCTTGATGTAATTAACAATACACTCTTGGCTGGAAATTAGAAACCCCGGACCCACTGCTTTCAGTTGCATTATGCCATATCGGGAGCACTAAAGAGCAGGGTACAAAAGCCAAGTTGCTTGGCTCTGATATCTGTTTCCTAGGTTGGGCCAGCCCACTTGCCTCTTGAGCATGCATGTATATGCAGAAGAGCATTGAGGGGTTGGATTGTGTCTGTGAGGTGGCTGACTTGGCCTGTTCCTGTGAGTATTTAGTATGGGAACCCAGTGGCAGACCACACTTCTACTCTAGAGTTTTGCCCTATGCTGTTCCATTCTCCTCTTAAATCCTCGAAGGATTTAAACAGAAATTTTCTTTACAGGTTTTCACTGAGAAGATGATTTAATGTTTTTTTCATGTGTTTTAATTTTCTTCCCCTACTTGTAGGAAAGGAAACTGAAGTTTATTCTGTAAAAAAAAAAAAAAAAAAAAGCAGCCTATCTGATCAAAATTCCCCCTTTCGAGTAAAATTGTGTTGCATCTTCTTGTAATACATGACCAAAGCAGATTGTGTTTATTGTCTCTGGTGAACCACAGGAAAATTTGACAAAACTATGTGTCTGTATTTGCACCTCCACAACTACTTCTGTGCAGTAAATTAAGGACCTGCCATACTTAATAAGGGAGAACTCCTACTCCAACTATTTAGTTGTCCAGATTCTCATATATATTTAAAGTCTTCTTGATTTTTGTAGGGATTAATAACTTGCCATGAAAGTAATTCAGAAGATCAGGAAAACCCATCCTAGTCTTGCTTGGAGCCTTCTCATCGGCAAAGTTCTTCATTCTAAGACTCAATTGCCCATGCTCTGTATCATGTAATACCACACAGCTATCCTTCAGGAAGGGAAGACAAAAAAGTGTCAGAATCATACTTTGTATGACTGTCTCTCAATCTGTCTTTTAACTAAGATGTGGCATTTTATTTGCAATCTGCTTTTATTTTAAAGGTTTGAAGTTTGAAAGTATCTTTCAGACATTTAGATGGCCTCTTTTTTTCAAAAAAGAACAGATATGTATTTACACTCCAGGAGCCCAAAGAAAGGAGAAGGGACATTATTTGTGAGAAATGGAAAAGGAGTGGTAAACATTTAGGGAGCTTGAATCAGTAAAGCCTCAGCCTGGTGCTCTTCGTAGTTCAGTTACTTGTAGCTGAATTGTCTTTGTTGATTTGGTTTTCTTGTGAGTAACACATGGGTGGAAGATCACGTATTCCATCTTGGACTTGTCTTCGTTACTAGGGAAGTTTGTGTTTTCTTCAGCAAGATAACTATCAGTTTGCTGTGTCTGCTTGAGGCTGGGGACTACAGTCTTTTCCTCGAGATACCTCACAAAAGCTGATTTGAGCTCCTGTCATTCTCCTTTCTTTCATGCCTCTTTGCCTTTATTCTGCTATGGTCTTACAGTGAGATGGATGGCTAATATGCATTAATGTTCAGCAACAGAGCTGGCACCATTTGGAACTGTTTCAGGTCATTTAGGTGTTTATGTACTGAGTTCCCAAACAGAAAAATAACCAGAGGTTCTGTGAATTCTTCTCTTCTTGAGCTGAAAAACCTATCTATGCTTCTGGTAACTCCTAGCACTGTGTAGCCTCTCTTCCACAAGCTTTAAAAGTAATATGGTTTATATGTCCTTTAAAATGTAGATTTTGCAAGCTATGCGGTGGCTTTACAGTGATCCACAGTACAGCATCAGGTATGTTAAAGGAACGTGTGTATTTAGGAACATTAAGTAAACAGTAACTGTATAGGGATCAACAAAGTCGGTCATCCTGTTCTCAGTGACTGTGAGATTTCTGAAAAGTTTTGAACATAATGTACAAAAAACGTGTAATAGGATTACTTCCTTCTGTGGAAGGTCACCTGGAGCCCACTTCAGGTTCAAACAGTGTTCCAGGTGGCTGGATGAGTACATTTGAGGAAAAAAATTAGTCTGTCTCTGCTCAATTTAGATGGTTGGTTCTACTGTTGAGTTGTAATGCATCTCTTAATAAAAATTATTTCCTAAAAATATCTATTATAATATGTATTTCCATGTTGGTCAACAGAGGTATTTACTGAAAGAAATGGCTGACAGGATCACATGTATTGGCTAACTTATTTCTCTCACGGGTAAAACTGTTGAGTTTCACAATGGTAATAAATGACCCCAAACTGGACATTAGTATGGAGATAAAAAAAGCTGTATACTGCTGATAAAATTTTACCAGAAGTCCTTTACATGAAATTAAGAACCACAAAGTACATATATTGGAGTGGACAGTTTCAACCAAACCAATGGAGTTCTACCAAAATCCAGTTCTATCAAATAAAAAATAGAGTGAAAAAAGAAGTAGCATTTCAGTTTAGTTTATTTTGATAACCAGCTTGGAGGAGTAACTCCAAAGATAACCCTCAGAGGACCAAGAATCCCAGTAGCTTGACTGGAATTTAATCATTGAAAAAGACCCATGCGTAGAATAGTTTTGCCTGGCTGTAGTTGAGAGTAGAATTTATTCTTTAAATTCCTCATTAATTATGTTTGGCTTCAGTTGTTTTGTTTTGTTTTGTTTTGTAAGTGAAAGATGAGGCTGGCTTCCTCCAGTTAGAATAGCCTTTAGGTTTCCAGTTTCTCAAATTTATACATTTTTTTCATTGCTCCTGTGATTTTACCGGTTTAGTCCTCGTTTTCCCTGTTGTGATCTTAAGTTACAGAAAGTGATTAAAAAAAAAGGCAAAACCACGCCACACCCAGGGACAGTAGAGCAGCAGCTCCATCACAGGTGAGCCGAGCCCAGCCAGGAGCCCAGCTGACACAGCTGGAAGGTCCTTACCCTAGCTGTAGGCACTGGTGCCTCCTAAAACCCAGGCCTCTCTGTCAGGCAAAAATGCCTGCGGTGTTACGTGTGGGAATTTTGAAAAATTGTCATGTCTGTAATTAGTTGAAACTTGTCATGTCTGTAATTAGCTGCTTATGAATTGCATTGCCATTGTGTTTGGTAGTTAATTTCTGGTAGGTTGATATCTGTCAGCAAGAAAAAGGCAGCGGGTAGATTAGACCACCTCTGAAGCTTCCTGCGTGTTTGTAAGGAAAAGGATGGTTCCGGTGTGTGATTCCCACCTCGGCTAAGACTGCTTTGACCCAGTGCGCTGTGGCGGGAGCTGCCGAAGTTCCCCGTGGAGAGGCAAGTCCAGGCCTGGCATCCACGGCCTGTCCCGCTGCTCCAGCTGGGAGCAGGGCAGGCTGAGGGGCAGCCTCAGCCCCAGGCATTTGGAACCTCCCTGGTGCGTGGCTCTGGCATTGTTGGGGTGGGGGCTGATGGCAGCAGGGGGTGAAACAGGGTCCTGGGCTACAGGAGAGCCCCAGGAGGGCTGTTCAGGAAGAGTGAGGCCTGCAGGTGCCCCGAGGGCCCCCACATACACAGCATCTACAGAGGGACTTTCTCCAGTTGCAAGGGGTTTGGCAGTGTTTCTGCTGGCGTGATGGGGTGGGTGTGTAACATCTCAGAGTCACAGAATTATTTCACATCTTTTAAATACCTCCAGGGGTGGTGACTCAACCACTTTCCTGGGCAGCCTGTTCCTGATAACCCTTTTGGTGAAGGGTTTCAGCTCCACCTTGGCACAGAGTAAAATGAAAGCTGTGTGGGCAACCTGCGTGTTTGAGGTAGGGATGAAGATGCCTCTGATCATCTGACTGGAGGAAGGCTTGGAGAACTGGAAATTTGTTTTACATGGGAAATTACTACTACTGAGATGGAAGTTCGCATTGTGTGTGTGGTCTGACTGACCTTTTCAGTTGTGGTTGTGCATGTTCATAACTTCTAGAACCTCTGCTGACTCCATCTTAAAGTATAACGGATGGGTAGTCAAACCACAGAACCTTAATTTTGAGGTCAGTGCCTTGGGCTTCACAATTAATTTTGTATTTTGAAGTTTTAAAACCAAACTTAAACATAATGATTTGTACTACTTCGGCTGCTGCCAAATCCTGTAATGACTGTTGTTCAACGAGCACAATTATCTTTTGGTTTTGATTTTTAAAAACCTAGAAATCCAGTGCAACTGTCTCTCTGGCGTTCTCATGCATTTATAAGTGTAGAGAAGGATGTCGAAGACAATTTGAGACTTCACCTTGGGTCTTTAGAACTGTGGCTTTAAGAATCTCTTTTGCCCAATATTTTGGAAGCTTTCCATGCATAAGAAAAATGAGAATTCCTCTTCTCCATATTAAAACATTAAAGACATACATTTTAAGAAGAGGTTGTAAATGCAAATTAGTCAGACAATGACATTTTAATAATCTGGTGAGGTTAGCACTGCATTACTAAGGAAATTTTAGAAGTCACACTGTCTGTGGGCAATGTGGTCTCAAAAGCTTGGTTGTGAATATGTTGGAGGGTTTGTGGGATTTATGGATTCATTTCATGGTGGTTGTGTTTGGTTGTTTTGGGCTTTTTTTTTCAAGACTTCCTGTTCTGCTTTTGGGTTTTGGTTTTGATTTGGTAACTTGTTTCTCACTCCACCTCCATTCCCCTCAAAATATCCTTTTTGTGCTGTTTGAAAATTTAAATAATTATGGAATGTGTTGCCTTAGTGCCTTAGCTGGTCATGATGGAAATGTGCAAATCTTGCTTTGTCCCCTTTGCTTAGGATGTGTGTCTTCAGAAGTGTACTAACATCTGTACTTGGAAATGCTCTTTGCTGCTGGGTAGGTGGATCTCCTTCAGTTCCGCATCCCATGCAGACAAAAAAAGCAGGAGAGAAATACACACGTTGTGTTTCAGGTTCCTTTGATATATGAATTCAAAATAGCAGTTTGTGTTTCCTTCACCTTTGTGCAATGCCTGAATTTTAAAGGAAATGTGGAAATGGTAGAACAGAATTTCTTGCAAATGCTTCATCCTGCTTTCAGTGTGATGCATGGTGAAAAAATAAGTCCATTCAGCTGACCTGATATTTGTTCCTCATAGCTACACTAAGATTAACCTCTTCTCTGATTTGGTGCTGCATTAAAAAAGGGGTGGCCAGCAGGGAGAGGGAGGTGATTGTGCCCCTCTACTCGGCTCTTGTGAGGCCCCATCTGGAGTACTGTGTCCAGGCCTGGGGCCCCCAGCACAGGAAGGACGTGGAGCTCTTGGAGCGGGTGCAGAGGAAGGCCACTAAGATGATCAGAGGGCTGGAGCACCTCTCCTATGAGGAAAGGTTGAGGGAACTGGGCTTGTTTAGCTTGGAGAAGAGAAGGCTCCGGGGAGACCTCATTGCGGCCTTCCAGTACTTGAAGGGAGGGTATAAACAGGAGGGGGAGCGACTGTTTACGAGGGTGGATAGTGATAGGACAAGGGGGAATGGTTTTAAACTAAGACAGGGGAGGTTTAGGTTAGAGATTAGGAGAAAGTTTTTCACCCAAAGGGTGGTGGCACACTGGAACAGGTTGCCCAGGGAGGTCGTGGATGCCCCATCCCTGGAGGCATTCAAGGCCAGGCTGGATGTGGCTCTGAGCAGCCTGGTCTAGTGTTTGGCGGCCCTGCATATGGCAGGGGGGTTGAAACTAGATGATCACTATGGTCCTTTTCAACCCAGGCCATTCTATGATTGTATGATTCTGTGATTCTTTGTGATGTAGACCCAGCTGAGATTCAAGCTGCAACCCATTAGAATGTCTCCATCAGTTTTTGTAATCAGCAGCTATTAATGATCTCTCAATTTATCCTTCTGATTTTTAGCAGAAGGGTACTGTTTGTTTAAGACTGTCTAGACAGAAACCAGCATCCTTGAGGATAGCTTCTCCAAGCATCAGGGTATTGTGACTGCAGGAGATGGGGTTGGTCGTGGTTTTTACCTCTTGAAGCTGGCTGGATTGTCTTTTTTTAAGAACCTCAGGCTTGCTCTCCCATCTCCTTTTCTGTTTTGTAAGCTGCCCTGAAGTTTCCAGAAGAGACAGCGCTGAAAGCATTTTGTGGTGGTGTTTCTAAAGGGTCTGAAGTTTTCCGGGGGGGGGGCGGCGCGTGAGGGGGAAAGAGTGAGATTTGTGTGTGTATGTGTGTTGTTTTTCCTCTCTTCTACACAATGGAGCTTTCAGAGAACCTCTCTTAAAAGGCATAGCTACAGCCTTTGTGTGAAGGGTGTGTCTTCTGGCAGGGTTTGCTGATGCAGACGGGCTGGCTGGTGATTAACAAAGGTCATTAGACTTTGGAATTTGGCAGGGGAGTGGGGTGGTGTGTCTTCTGCACCAAGCAGGAGGGTTCCCCACAGACAGTGCATGCTGGAGCTTCTCCCCCCTCTCTCCTGGGAGGCTCAGCTCAGCTGTGTGTTTCCTCTGTCTGTAGGACAGCTTCGACCAGCGTCTTGATGCTGTGATGCTGTGTTTCTGGAATGAACGGTCACGTTTGGCATCCATAGGACAGGGCAATCCAACCCCAGGAGATGTTTATGGGTGGTCTGCTCTGGGAGGGAATACGCTGCTTAGGCAGTGCAAGGGAACAGCAGTGACATTATTTGGGGGCAAGTCATGCAGGAGAAGGGGAGAAGGGTTCTGGGGATGCTGATTTTTTAAGCATCACCCAATGAGAAGGAGGAAAAATGGAGGGAAAAAGAAAAAGCCTGGTGTGTTTCAGATGAAGCTAAGTGAGGCCATGTTGTGCACAAGCGAGAAGCTCTGAGCCTCTGCAGGAGTTGTCTGAGCTAAAATGGCTGCTCCCAAAGCTCAGAGGACTAGGGCAGCTTACTGAGTCTTAAAGCTTCAGTGACGCAGGGGCTGGTATCTCTTGAAAGTGTGATAAACACATTCAGCAGAGCTGTGGCTTGTTTGGCTGAGATGAAAGGACTAAGCTTGGGGGATGGGTAGTGAAAACTGGATGATCTGCTTTTCTGTGAAGTGCTTTAAATGCAGGAGTCTGCTCCATGGAAAAACTTGTTTTCAGGTCTAATGGACTGTGCTAAAAGAGAAGTGGGGTGGGGCTTCACTCACTGCTGTAATTTGATCCAGAGCAGATAGCAACCTCTTCCACGCAATTTGGTCTGGTGCTTGCACATAAAAGCTTGAGTATCTCGATTATTGTAACTTTGTTAGTGGAAAAGAAGCTGGTACAGCGTTTATTTTCTTTCTTGGTGGTGGGAGGGAGAGAGGGGAGAGGAAGGGCACAGTGAAGCCTGCAAAGTAATGTGGGTAAATACGTCGGGAGCCTCTGTGCTCAGGCTGTCCAGAATTCAACTTGCTAGAAGTTTATTTTAGCAGGCTATCAGAAGAAGCATTCTTTCAGACAAAATCCTGATGCAGTACCTTCTCTTATTTCTGTTCCCTAATGTTTTGCAGCTTTCCTCACTGTGCAAGTAGGTTCATACTCTAAAAGACAATAAACACATGAAATTTTCAGGGCTTTGGGCTGCACTGTATCTTGGACCTCTGAAAAACCCATTTTATCGTTCTTTTCCAGCACAGTACATGGAAGCTTAAAGAAGTAATTCCTGTATTGACATAGGAAAGTTGCTATCATGCCTAAGTACTGCACAGGGTAGGAGGGTCTAAGGCTTTTTTCTTGGTTGTGCTATGTGTCTCTTCTCCTTTGTAGCAGTGCAGAAACTCTGTTGCAGGATTAAATGATCACAAGGTGAACAATCATGCTTCACATTACCATGTCTTATGTTGCTTTGTACTTCAAGGTATGCAGGACTTTTGGTTAAATCAAGGAAGTAATGATGTCTCTGAGTCTTTGGAACTCCTGTTTCCATTGTACTTCGGTATTCCTGTTCTCATTGCTGTCCCTGTCTTCCTACAGCCCTCTCCATTCCTGAGACTGCTAAGGCACAAAGGTCATATCACCACAATGGAACTGTAAACATTTTAACAAAGCATAGAAATGCCTTTACAAAGCTTGGTGGAAGAGTGAAGCATTCTACCATGGGTTCATGTAACCGCATCTCATATTGCAGTTATGTCTAGGTTTTCCACCAACATCAGGGCTGATAAGATGTTGGGAAGAAAGGCAAGTTTTTTTTCTTGGGAAGGATTTTGATCTTTGGTAGTGAAACACGCAGGAGTTGGCAACTTCCAGGGAGGTTTGAGTGGGTCTTATAAAGGCATAAGCCACTGTCTTCTGGTTGTAAATTTTAGTGCATGACTGGGAGTAATGTGCTGTTTCTCTTAGTATATGGGTTGTGGTCTTTGAACAAGACAAACTTTTGAACAACAGCCCTGTCCTGTGTAATGGAAAAGCCAAGAGGATAAAGTCCATTGAATCAATAGTCACTTGTCAGAAAGTTGACTCTTTGTAGTGTTGAGTCAGCAACTTGTGAGCTACCAAGATAGTACTTTATGTAAATCTGAATTGACGGCTTTTAATATGGTAAGCAAACATTGAGTTTTTCACTGCAGTATTTTCAGAATCTCTGGAAATGTCTGAGTCCTCATAATAGTGTGACCAGCAGGACTAGGGAAGTGACTGTGCCCCTGTACTCAGCACTGGTGAGGCTGCACCTTGGATACTGTGTTCAGTTCTGGTCCCCTCATGACAAGAAGGACATTGAGGTGTTGGAGCAGGTCCAGAGAAGGGCAACGAAGCTGGTGAAGGGTCTGGAGCAAAGGTCTTACAAGGAGGGGCTGAGGGAACTGGGGTTGTTTAGTCTAGAGAAGAGGAGGCTGAGAGGAGACCTTATCACTCTCTGCAACTACCTGAAAGGAGGGTGTAGTGAAGTGAGCGCTGGCCTCTTCTCTAAAGTAACAAGTGATAGGACAAGAGGAAATGGCCTCAGGTTGCCCCAGGGAGGTTTAGGCTGGACATTAGAAAAACTTTCTTCACTGAAAGAGTGATTATGCATTGTAACAGGCTGCCCAGGGAAGTGGTGGAGTCACCATCCCTGGAGGTGTTCAAGAAACGTGTAGATGTGGTGCTTAGGGACATGGTTTAGTGGGTTAGGTGGTTGGGTTGGCAGTTGGACTTGGCGATCCTTGAGGTCTTTTTCCAACCTTAATGATTGTATGATTCTAAGCTTGGTATTAGCTATTTTCTGTATTGGTTACAATGGCATTGCTGTAAACAGTGTATCTTTCTTCTCTCCTTCCCCTGTTTTTCTTGCAGAATTTTCTAATGTAAAAGATCATCTCGGAACCATGGAGGTGCTGCAGTGTGATGGCTGTGATTTTCGAGCTCCATCTTATGAAGATCTAAAAGCTCACATTCAGGATGTTCACACTGCTTTTTTGCAGCCAACTGATGTCTCTGAGGAAAGTCCTAGCCAGCCAAGGTCTAGTTCCATGAATGCTAGCAACCAGACTGAGGTTGAATTTTCCTCTGTAAAGGATGAATTTACAATTGCCGATGACATAGCAGGTAAATCCCAACTCTAAGGTTGATCTCAAAGTAACTTTAAGATCTCAGCTCTAACCCCCTTTTTTACATGTGGCTTATCTTGGTGTGTTTTAGTTTCTACTTTTAATGTGACTTAAAAAGCTCATCTTTATGGCTGTGTCAGCAAAGCAGATATTTAGCTTCAGGCATATTGGTTCTGACCACAGCTTTTTCTGTAAATGCAAACATGGAGGATGATTTTATTCCCAGCTGCTTTTCATTTATTTCTTCTTATTGCTTTCTGGTTTTCAGATTTTCATGGTTGTTCTTCACTACCATGAACCACCTCAAAATTTTCAACTTTATTACTGCACTAGCTTTCCTTTTTCCCCAAGAAGATTATTTTGGAAATTGACTATCTCAGACTGTACGGCACAGTCATATATATATGTAGGCACTATGCGTAATGATCGTTTTTCTGACCATTGCCAGATATGTAGATCTCACCATAAGTAAGTGAGGGAGTCCTGATGCGATTATTATCTGTTCAGGAAATTATTGCATTCTTGAGCATACAGGGTGGGTAGAGAAAAAGCCTCTTTATTTGACTTTATTTATTTACATGTACACCTTAATTCTCATTTTAGGGCAAAATGCAACAAGTCAGATGGGGACTGGAAGTTACTATAGCCAGAGCCAGACTTTCTATGGTCAGCACATGGCTCCAAATCCTAAACCAACCAACAAGTTTTTCCAGTGCAAGTTCTGTGTGCGTTACTTTCGTTCCAAAAACCTCCTCATAGAGCACACACGCAAGGTTCATGGAGCACAGGCTGGGGGGAGCTCAGTGGGGCCACCAACTGCTAGTTCCCTAAATTACAACATCATGATGTATGAAGGGTTTGGCAAAGTTTTCAGTTGCCAGTTCTGCACCTACAAGTCACCCAGGCGTGCAAGGATTGTTAAGCACCAGAAAATGTATCATAAAAACAACCTGAAAGAGAGTTCAACTCCTCCTACTGCTGCTGTTGCTGTATCTGAATCGTCTGCTTCTGTGCCAGTGCAGGAACCCTGCAAGGAGCTGCCTGCAGAGGTGGTAGAGCGGAGCATTTTGGAATCCATGGTCAAACCCCTGACAAAGTCTAGGGGCAACTTTTGCTGTGAATGGTGCAGCTACCAGACACCTCGAAGGGAGCGCTGGTGTGACCATATGATGAAGAGGCACCGCAGCATGGTGAAAATACTGTCAAGCCTGAGGCAGCAGCAAGATGGAACTGGTGCACCTGATGTACAGAGTAAGAGTTCCCAGAATGCCTCTCCAAGCTCTAATTATATCTCCATGAATACAACAGGACGTGAGATGTCAAATGCTAACGTCTCAAACTTCAGGAGCTCTATGGGCAATTCCCTTGTCAGGCCCAACTCTTCTACATCTTCCAAGTTTTCTTCTGTGTCTTACCCTCAAATGAAGCCTAAGTCACCTCACAACTCGGGCATGGTTAATTTGTCTGACAGATCCCGCTATGGAATTGCTGATATGGCAAATTCTTCTGCTGACCTGGAAACAAGCAGTATGCTAAATGACTCCAGCTCAGATGAAGAGCTAAATGAAATGGACAGCGAGAATGGCTTGAACTCCATGGATCACCAGACCTCAGGAATGTCTGCAGAGCAGCTGATGGGATCTGATGGCAACAAACTATTGGAAACAAAAGGGATTCCCTTTAGAAGGTATATGAACAGATTCCAGTGTCCTTTTTGCCCTTTCCTGACGATGCACCGCCGAAGCATTTCCCGTCACATTGAGAACATCCACCTGTCTGGGAAGACAGCTGTGTACAAGTGTGATGAATGCCCTTTCACCTGCAAGAGTTCATTAAAGCTTGGTGCCCACAAGCAGTGTCACACAGGAACAACATCAGACTGGGACACTATGAACTCTCAGACTGAAAGCATTGCCTCTTCTATGAATGACAGCACAGTGTCATACGAGACTGGAAATATAAATGGCAGGAAGTCAGCTGGGATGATGGAACCGGTGCAGCCACAGCAGCAACAGCAACAACAGCAGTCACCTCAGCCCCATTCACAACATCCATACAAGTGCACAATGTGCAACTATTCCACCACAACTTTGAAAGGCCTCAGAGTTCATCAGCAACACAAGCATTCATTCTGTGACAACTTGCCAAAATATGATGGACCACTGTCAAACACACCACAGGAGAGTGAGGCAGATGCTCACACCTCTGCCAGCACAGTGAAAAAGAGCCAGACCTCCATCCTTGGGCTCTCCTCTAAAAATAACTTTGTTGCAAAGGCCCCTCGAAAGGTGTCAAATGACTTCCCTTTAGATCTCTCTCCAGTGAAAAAGAGAACTAGAATTGATGAAATAGCGAGCAACCTGCAGAGCAAAATCAACCAAAACAAACAGCAAGAAGATGCTGTGATTAACGTAGAAGATGATGAGGAAGAGGAGGAGGACAATGAGGTGGAGATAGAAGTGGAGTTAGACAGAGAAGAAGAGCAAACAGAACCAATGATAGAGGTTTCCAGTTCTTACACACCCCAGCAAATGTGGGGCAGAGAGGCTAATGATTCCCAGAAGGAGACAAACTTTAGAAGTATGCAGCATGACTACAATTCCACCAATGGGGCAGAGATTGAACTCACTTTATCTGAAGATGAGGAAGACTACTATTCTTCTGTCAGCATGAAGGACCATCAGAGCCCTAATGCCACTGTTCTGGGGACCCAGACAAACATGTATAGTACTGATCAGAACAATGAGAATTCAGAGTTTACTGACTCTGGCAGGCTTTACTATTGTAAACACTGTGATTTCAGCAACAAATCTGCCAGGAGCGTTAGCACCCACTACCAGCGAATGCATCCCTATATTAAGT
Source organism: Pterocles orientalis (assembly GCA_011057875.1). NCBI lineage: Eukaryota > Metazoa > Chordata > Aves > Pterocliformes > Pteroclidae > Pterocles > Pterocles orientalis. The sequence continues at coordinate 441,748 of WKFP01014995.1, read as the reverse complement.
TCAGTTTTAGGTATATCCTGGATCCCAATGATCACAGCGCAGTATATCGATGTCTTGAGTGCTACATTGACTACACAAACTTTGAAGACCTGCAGCAGCATTATGGAGAGCATCACCCTGAAGCTATGAATGTACTGAACTTTGATCATTCTGATCTGATCTACCGCTGCCGTTTCTGCTCCTACACAAGCCCAAATGTTAGAAGCCTGATGCCACATTACCAAAGAATGCATCCCACAGTGAAAATTAACAATGCAATGATATTTTCAAGCTACGTTGTTGAGCAGCAAGAAGGGCTGAACACAGAATCTCAGACACTGAGAGAGATCTTGAATTCTGCTCCAAAAACTATGGCAACCTCCACCCCTGTTGCTCGTGGGGCTGGTGTGCCAGCTGGTTTTAACAAAAGTGCCGCCAAGAGCTTTAGTCCTGAATGTGAAAATCAGAAGGAACCTTCAGTCAATACTGTGGTTGTTTATGACTGTGATGTGTGTTCATTTGCAAGCCCTAACATGCATTCAGTTCTGGTGCATTACCAGAAAAAGCACCCTGAAGAAAAAGCATCATATTTCAGAATTCAGAAGACCATGCGTGTAGTCTCTGTTGACAGAGGCTGTGCCTTGGCCCAGATGTCTTTTGAGTTGGGGACTCCTGTCTCCCCAAAATTGTCCAGCTTGGCTTCTCAACCTCCACCTCCCCCACTGCCACCCCCAGACCTCGCTTCTGAGCTCTACTATTGCAAACACTGTTCATACAGCAACCGCTCAGTTGTAGGAGTGCTTGTCCACTATCAGAAAAGGCACCCAGAGATAAAGGTCACTGCCAAATACATCAGACAGGCACCCCCCACCGCAGCAATGATGAGGGCTGGTGAGTTGCCACCTGGTATTCAGAAGGCACCAATGTCAATGCAGCAGTTGAGCCGGAGTGGATCTGAGACCTCTGTGAATCCTCCTGATAATGAAATGTTCTTCTGCCAACACTGTGATTATGGAAATCGGACCGTGAAAGGCGTCCTCATTCATTATCAAAAGAAGCATCGTGACTTCAAAGCTAACGCAGACGTGATTAGGCAGCATACAGCCACCATTAGAAGCCTTTGTGATCGCAGCCAGAAGAAATCGACAGGCAGCATGACTGCTAACACCTCCAGCACGGAACGGGACAAGTCAAAGCTGAGAGCCCTCAAATGCAGGCAGTGTAGCTACACATCACCTTACTTCTATGCATTGAGGAAGCATATTAAGAAAGACCACCCAAATCTGAAGGCCACGGTCACATCCATTCTGAGATGGGCATTTTTGGATGGCTTGATAGAAGCTGGTTATCACTGTGAATGGTGCATTTATTCACACACAGAGCCAAGTGGTTTGCTTGTGCATTACCAAAGGAGACATCCCGAGCATTATGTTGACTATACATACATGGCAACTAAACTCTGGGCAGGTCCTGATCCTTCCCCTCCTGCCCTAGTGATGCCAACAGAGATGAAGACCTATAGATGCAGAGACTGCATTTTTGAAGCGTCTTCCATTTGGGATATTACTAATCACTACCAAGCATTTCACCCTTGGGCCATGAATGGAGATGAATCTGTTTTGTTAGATATCATTAAGGAGAAAGATGCTGCTGAGAAATCCATCCCACAGTCCGATGAAGCTGGGGCCAGGATGGAGTCTGAAGACCATATAACAACATCACAGATGGATCAGAATGCAGAGTGTGCAGAGGATGCCAGCCTTTCCCAGGAAAAAACCGTCCAGCTGGCTTCTTCAAACCCTGCCATCTCCTCCACTCCATATCAGTGTACAGTTTGCCAGTCTGAGTACAACAACTTGCATGGCCTTCTGACACATTATGGCAAAAAGCATCCTGGCATGAAAGTGAAAGCTGCAGACTTTGCTCAGGATATAGACATTAACCCAGGGGCTGTTTATAAATGCAGACATTGCCCGTACATTAATACACGTATTCATGGTGTTCTCACACATTACCAGAAGCGGCACCCATCAGTAAAGGTCACTGCTGAAGACTTTGTGCATGATGTGGAGCAGTCAAATGATATTGCTCAGAATGATGTGGAAGAGACAAGCAGGATATTCAAGCAAGGTTATGGTGCTTATCGGTGCAAACTCTGCCCTTACACTCATGGAACACTTGAAAAGCTGAAAATTCACTATGAGAAATACCACAATCAACCTGAATTTGATGTTTTTGCCCAGTCACCACCGAAAGTGTCTGCCTCGGTGGAGCCAGACATGATAGCTGAAATAAAGGCCTCACCAGAAATTGCTGCTGAGGATGTTGGAGAAGTCTCTCTGCCAGCACCTCATTTCTCCAGTTCTCATTTAGTGTCTCACACAGTTTTCCGGTGTCAGCTCTGCAAGTACTTCTGTTCCACCCGGAAGGGGATAGCTAGGCACTACCGCATCAAACATAACAATGTCCGGGCACAGCCAGAGGGCAAGAACAACCTCTTCAAATGTGCTTTGTGTTCATACACCAACCCTATCCGCAAGGGGCTTGCGGCACACTACCAGAAAAGACATGACATTGATGCTTACTACACTCACTGCTTAGCAGCCTCCAGGACAGTAAGCGACAAACCCAATAAAGTGATCATTCCATCTCCTCCCAAGGATGACACTCCTCAGTTAAGTGAGGAGCTGAGGAGGGCTGTAGAGAAGAAGAAATGCTCACTTTGTTCCTTCCAGTCCTTCAGCAAAAAGGGTATTGTGTCCCACTACATGAAGCGCCACCCTGGTGTTTTCCCTAAGAAGCAGCATGCGAGCAAGCTGGGGGGTTACTTCACTGCCGTGTATGCCGATGAGCATGAAAAGCCAGCTCCAGCTGAAGAGAGGAGTGACTTTGAAAAACCTGAGGTGGAGACTGAGGCTCAGGAAATTGAGTGGCTTCCCTTCAGGTGCATAAAATGTTTCAAGCTGTCTTTCAGCACAGCAGAACTACTGTGCATGCATTACACTGACCACCACAGCAAGGATTTGAAGAGGGACTTTACCATATTGGTAAGCGGCACCCGCTCTCAGAACCCTGTCTACCAGTGCAAACACTGTGATACAAAATTGCATAGCACGGCAGAGCTGACCACACACTTGAATAGTCACAATGAGGAATTCCAGAAACGTGCCAAACGTCAGGAGAGGAGGAAGCAGCTTTTGAGCAAGCAGAAATATGCAGATGGTGCTTTTGCAGATTTCAAACAAGAGAGGGTAAGGATTTGTGTGTCTAGTCTCTTTCCCTGCTCCCTGCTCCCTGCCGGGGGAGAAAAGCAAAAACACTACCCTTCTTTCTGCACCCCAAGAGGCTGCCTATTACTAATGCCCACTTGCATGTTCTCTTTGACAGCCAAGTGACCACAGTCTAATGAATGATTCAGTGTGCCAGTGAGCTCTATAAGTCAATTATGTATTCTGCTTTAATTTCCTCATCCATCCTCCACCCCTCCCTAGGTTCTGTAGGAAGCCCTGCTTCTTCCTACAGCTTCCTTCAGAATTTTCTTTATCTTCTTTCCTTCCTCCCACCCTTCTGGAAGGCCATCTGTATCTGACAGTTACTTGTTCTATTGTGACAAGGTTGCCATGTACTTTGTTACAGATTCTTTACAAAATGTCCCATCCCCCTCTTCAGTGTACTTCTGAATAGCACATCGGTTTCCTTCTCAACCTTCTCTCTCTCTCTCTCTCTCAGTACTTTGTCTGATTAAGCACTCAATATTAACATGACATTAATCTGTCTTGTGGCTGAACCTTTGGGCAAGCACCTCATAAGCAGAAGACCATATTGTTCTCTTTATACTTGCTTGCTTACCCCTTGTGCTTCAGTTTGAAATATACTTGCTGTGGAAAAGCTCCATTATGAAAAAACGCAGTACCAGGCTAAACTGGATGGTCTTCTAGAGGACCAGTGTTCTGCAGAAACTGATTGTTTCTCCTGCACAGATGACTTGTCCACTTATTTTGGAGGCATTAATAGACGTCAACAAAAATTGACCTTGCAGTTCTGCAAACAGGACATGTGTACAACAAACATAATTTCCCTTCAGATGTAGTATGTTGTTTGTGAGATAACAAAAAATGAGATAATAAAAATGAGATAACAAAGCATATGTCAGTGGTTTGTGCTTGTGTATTCAAACAGGCTTTTGGACACCTGGAAGATGTTTCAAAACTTAAGGAGAGGAAGGTGGTTGGCTACAAATGCAAATTTTGTGTGGAAGTCCATCCAACACTTCGAGCAATCTGTAATCACCTCCGCAAGCATGTCCAGTATGGGAATGTCTCTTCTGTGACAACTACAGTAAAGGTAAGAGTCTTAAAAAGGTGGTTGAAGGTGACTGCAACTTCTTGTATTGTTTAAAATAAAATAAAGGACTCATTGAAAACCTACGGAGGGCTCTTGTGAAGTTGAATGGGTTTTGAACTGGGTATTCCAGTTCAGCTTGATGTTTTAATCTAACACTGAGTTTCTGAAGTACATTTGGTTTATTTTAAGATGTTTTAACTTTTTTCCACTCTTGATCCAGGGTCATGAAGACTATTTAATTCTCATTTCTTCTCAGCCACAAAGGAGTTGATGTCATTGATGACCGAAAGACCTGGTTTATGAGCAGGAGGCTTTCTCTCATCTATTCTGGGCTACTTTTCTGCTTAGTTAAACCCTAAAAGAGCTGCTTGTTTTCTTTCTTTCTTTTTTTTTTTAAATTTTTTTTTAGTTTTTTTTTTTTAATAGAAGAGGAAGTGTGCACATGAGAATGTGGGAGGTTGCCTGTGGTACACCTTTCCACGTGAAATTTACACACAGGCTCCAAATGAAACATTATATGGCCAGTAGAGCCAGGGGTCCCCATTCAGGTGATCAGGTGTAAATGTGTTGTTCCTGTCTCCCTGTGAAAGGGGATGCCTTCTAGGACATGTCCAAGGATAGGATGTGCTCCAGAGCCTAATTTCCAGGATATCAGCAGGGGTAGTGAAAGTGCAGCAAGGCTGTGGGAAGTAGCTGTGTATTCCTCATTCTGCAGTGAGTTATCAGCAAAGACTCTGCTGCATGTCTCAGTCCTTGGCTAAGGGTGCTTCTTTTGTTATATCATCTGCTTGTTGTGAGGAAGCAGAGTCCTTCATAGCCTGACTTGTGCTACTGGAGAGAGCTTTCGTTGACCAGCCACTGACCTTCCTTTACTTATACCTGGTACCGGTACTGCTGACAGATTCAGATGTTTCCCTCCTAAGAGACCATTTCCTCTTCTCCATGCTTCTCTTGTGAAGTTTATGTAGGGTCAATTCTTTTGAATAAATAGAAATTTTACAGCAGATAACAAAAGCTGAAATCTGTCACTGAAAGAATGCAATGTAAATAGTCTTACAGGTTATTAAAGTTGCTGCAAAAATGCATGCTCTGGTTAGAAAAGGGAAAGGAAAAGTTAGGAAAAAGGATAAAAAATACTTTCTCTTTTTGCTTTTTGTTTTTCAAGAGGATGATTCTATGATTCTAGGGTCTTGGAGTACTGGCTTCTTTCTTGTGAATTTGATGCTGATGGAGAAGTCTACTGTAGACTAGACTACAGATTTAGCCTGCAGAGTAGGTACACTGTAAGCTAGAGCAAAATTAAATGAATTTGCTCTATACCTTACTAATGTTTATCGGATTGATAAAGTTTAGAAGATTTATATCAAGACAATTTAGTTAATTCGGTTTCTTGTCTTTTTGCATAATCTGAGACAAATTTGATGAAAAAGAAGATTCTTTTTTTACGTATGCGTGTATGTATAGATAGATATAATAGTGTTTTTCCCTCCCAAGAGTAGATTCTTTTTTTTCAGAAAGCCATTGATGTGGAGTTTGTGTAGGGATATATTTAGAAAAATAATGCAGTGGGAAACCTAGGCATTATATGAACACATGGGAAAGACTGAGGGGCAGAAGGGAGAGAGAATTGATGGCTTTGGGGGGGTATGTGTTTTTTAGCAGGAAGCTGAAGATTCTTCAAACACAACTTTGATGGAGGGTTGTGAGGGAGCCAAAGACCCTGGCATTATGGAATTTACAGAAGCTGAATCTGGAGCATCCTTGGAAGATGAAACCAGGCCTGGGGGCTACCACTGCAGCCAGTGTGACCGGGTTTTGATGTCTATGCAGGGTCTGCGATCTCACGAGAGGAGTCACTTGGCTCTGGCCATGTTTACCCGAGAAGACAAGTACAGCTGCCAGTATTGCTCCTTTGTCTCTGCTTTCAGGCACAAGTAAGTTATGGCTTTATTTTTGTTTTCAAAAGAAGCACAAACTAGCACTACTGTTTTATAGGCTGACATTGAAGAAGAGCGCTCAACTTGATCTTGAGCAACATTTTTCTCAGCATTTAGGTATTTTCTGTGCTGCAAAATCTTCAGCCATTATGAGTGGCTATTTATGAAAGGTTGCATCTATATATCTTTTTTAATTTATTTAGGCCCTTTTTTTGCTTGTAGGGGAAAAGCATGCAAGTGGAATAAGACCCCTTTCAGTAGGCAAACAGTGAAGCCTATCACTTGTGCAGCCTTGTCAAATGCATGAGACTTAACAAGCCAAGGAGAGGAAAGTGTTTTCCTTGTTAATCCTTGGTATATAAGGAGCTTCTGTTGAATATAACTACCTTGTTTATAGTTACTACAAGTCTTTGATTGAGTTTTCATTTATAATGTTAAATAACTATCATAAACATACCTTAAAACTAGATTTTTTCAGTCTACAAGTATTTCAAGTTCACATCAATGTGGGATACTAGTGACTCCCTCAGACTGTTTCCTTGTCTGATGCAGCATGTGGAAATACATAGTCATCATTAATAGTCATGTTTCTTATTATTTATTTCCCTAAGGTTGACTTTGCCTTAAGCTGGGTAGTTTTTAAAATTAATTTATTCATCATCATATATACATGGGATGCCTGTAAAAAATGGGTTTGTGGGATGTTTTCCAATAGCATCTTGGACTGACTCACAAGTACATTTTCTCTAATTTCTGGAGAGAGAGCAGCTTATTTACCATTTTAACAAATGAAGAGAGATCCAGGTGCTCATTTGATGTAAGCATTCATAGCACTGCCAGCTGCACTCTTGAATTTGGTGAAGGTGTCACTGTTCTGCAATCAAATACATGTGGGAGAGAAAACATGAGAAAAAGCATTTTTAAATTGCTTATGTTAAAAAGCAAGATTTCTACTACTGTCACAGTGTTGCAAATTGATGCCACAGTTTGTTCTGCCGTGTTGAAAAAGACCATGGTATTGAGCAGCCAACAGTAAGAAGGGGACTGGGGTAAAGATGGATACTGCTGGGCATGTCCCACCCTGTTTTGTCAAGACTGACAGTGAGGGATGCCCCTACCTCATGTAGCTTACACAACCTGCTGTTTGCCTAGTAAACCGATTTGCTTCCAAAATCAGACTTGTGTTGAGTTTGTCTCTAGTTACTCTGTTTTGTACCTAGGAAGTGAATAAAGTCACATGTTGCAAGCAGACGGATGGGTAAGTCAGAAAGTGGTGGATGGCAGGGAAGAACTCTACAGCTATCACCTACCTTGGTAATAGGTGTTGTCACTATTGGTGAAGTTATCTGCTTCATCTTTTATTTTTGTTTCTGACACAATTATTCTCTTGGGAGATAAAGTCTGTGAAAGAAACCAAACTAAATGTGTAAACAGCCTACTGTTCTCCCAAATCTGACCAAAACTTAAAAGCCTGCTTCTGCTTGACAAAGTATGTGTTTGTGAATATAGTTTTAATTATTACTGTATAGAATGCCTTAAGGTATATATTTAGAGTAGCTTTATATGTGTTATATACATCTTTGGCAGTCTGCTTTAGTTCTTAAGTAAGCTTATTCCCAGTTTGTTATTTAAAACAAGTTTTGTTCTATGAAGTATTCGGTACAAGTATTCAATGTCTTACTCATTTAGGAGACTTTGTGCATTTTGTCTTGCCACAAACTCCATCCACTGGATTTCTGTTAAATTGTAATTGTCTGAAGTGGCTCCGAGAGTTCTTTTTTTTTTTTTTTTTTTTTTTTTTTTTTTTTTTTTTTTATTCATATATTTATTTGGGAAGAGTTATGCTAGCATCTAGCTTTGCATCTCTTGTCAAGTTTAAGCAAATATATATATTTGGTAAGTGAAATCTCGATAGTGTAACACTTTTTTGTCCATAGCTGATTTGGTTATTTGCTGTAACTTTTAGTATATCATAGGAAGTGCAAGGTTTTGTACAAACATGTTTCCTGTCTGATCAGAATGCATGAGTGGGAAAAGAGGCATAATGCTATATATAAATATTTTAGAAAATGTGAAATATATCACAGTAGTAAAATTAATTTGCCTCTTCAATGAATGCACTAAAGAATCTGTTCTATTTTGAGGAGTGTTTTTTCTGCAATTAACTGAGTACTTTGATCAAATGGCTTGTTCTTTTCTGCGTCGTATGCATAAAATAATTCACCAAGACACTGACACACTTTTATCTGCAGAGCCATCACAGAATATTATAATTCTATTCCTATAACACTGTGGGAGTCAATACATTTGTTTAGGCTGAGCTGGAGCAGTACCTTGTGCCACATCACAAATTTCATGATGCTAGTCAAGAAGATAATATGGAAGGATGATTTTTGCATACTAAGAATCAGTCTAAAAACATTTTCACTCCATTAAGTATTCAATTCATGCCTTGTCACTAATTATGAAGATAGAAAACAAATACCTTAAGCTCATGACATTTATCCAGCTCAGCCTTTAATTTTGGAGCACAGAGTGGTGTGGGTTCTGGTAGGGTACTCTGATTGCTAGCAAAATCCCAAGCTATAGTAGAGGTGCTTAACATTAATGTTAAGTCATGCATTGAAAAAACAGGTGTTTTCTTATTATGTGCCTGAAAACTACAGATGCATCAAATTTTTGCAGCCAATTTTATCTCTTAGCAGAATGGTAATATGATTAGTAGCATTCTTACAATTTTACATCTCTGTTTTGATAGGGAAAAATATTTGAACATGACGTTTTTCTCTAAGTGTATTTTTTGTCAGTATAATGTTTACCCCACTTATAGACACCCAAGTAGGTGAATTGTCTTTTGTTTTCCTTTAGTTCTTTGTCTCTTAATGAGATCTTTGCTTTGCAGCAATAACTTTTTCTACAATGGAGTATTTTTCCCACTTTTTATTAATAGTATTGTCTTTGTTCACTACTCTGACTTTCATTGGTCTAACAGAATGCAACTGTTGAATTTGAAAAATAATGCAATGTCTCATGCATTACTGAATAAATAAATATAACCTTGCTGCTACTCTGTGACAAAAGTACTACTAGATTTGATACGACTCCAATGAGGGTTTTCCCAGCATAAGGGATTTGAACCTTATTGACTACTAGATATTTGTCGTTATTTAATATTGCTCATCTTTTTTTTGTTATTTTTGTCAGTGATATGCTCTCCATTTTCGAGTGTGGTATTAAGGCTTGTATATTTTCTTTCTTTTTTCTAATTTCTCATGGTCAAAACTTTCATTGTGTTTTAGAACACAATGAAAACTCCCAGAAAGTGTAGTTCCAAGTAATGTTAATCTTTAAATACAGATATATATTTTAGTATGATAATATTAACATATTTTCAGATACTTTGAAACAATAGTTTTAAAATAACAAAAGAGCATGTTTGTTTTTCTCTTAGAGCTGTAGTCAACAGCAATTCCTGTGGAATTTAAGCATTTTACAACTAAAACATTCAATCTTGGTTCAGTTGTAGCAATGTTTGTGTTTATGCCAATGGCCATGTGAGTAGAAAATTGAAGCAGTTTTGTGACCTGGGACTAGTTCTCTGGAGTTATTTTCTTTTGAAGATGGTAGGAGTTACTCTTATCCTTGGTTAAATGGATAGGGTCCTGCTCATGACTTTACTCTTTGGCAATGACTCTTCATGATTATTTGAGCTGTTTCTCCTCAACATCCTGAATTACAGAATGAAACAAAACTTATTACATGTTTAGTATAAAAACCTTAAAAATTACTAGGTTATTTAAATAAAAAATGTTTCAGGTTGGTGGTACTCCATGTGAATGCTTAACACTTACAAAAAAAAAAAACAACAAAAAAACCCAACCAAAACTAGTTAAGCTGACAAAATTCAGGATCCAGGCAAAATTAAGACGAAACTAAAATCTCTTAATTATACAGAGCTTCACATGTGTGGAAGATAAATTGTCTTAAACTGTGCCTCTCTAAAGACCCAATGCTGAAAATTTTTTAAAATTATTATTATTATTAGAGTATCTTGTAAGTATCAACATACTGGAAAGATAACACAGATCCAAGCCAATTATGTACGCATGTGCATTCCTAAACATCTTTTTTTTCATTCCTTCTAAGAAACCATATTCTTTAATTTCAAGATAGTCTTAATGTACAGTTGAGGAGGGAGACAGTTGAAGAACTGGTTATGAAAATCTAAACAGTTTATTGTCTTGTAAGGTACATATGTTCTCTGTGTTATAGTTGAAACCTTGGGCTTCTTTTCTGATTTTTTTATGACCTTATAATTAAAATTTAATCAGAAATATTGCTAGTCAAATAAGAGTGAAAGAGAAGGTACAATAAAATTTAAAAATCTCTGAAGTTATTGTTATATTACATGTGTGTGCATATGCAAAAGTTGTATGTATACTGGAGAGCTACGTTTTTAGTTATATTTTTTGCAATTCAGGGGATCAAAAGAGTAAATATTATGGACTAGCATTTGCAGATCATAGAATGGCTGTATATCATCTTCAGCCAAGAACTGAAAGTCCATCTGCTCAGCTCACTTTCATGCAAGTGCTCTGAGCACACTAGCTTGACTTTTTAAAATCAGACATAGTGTGATAAAGCAGTTGCAGGAACTATTTTAGAAGAGAAACAACTAGGCAAGAGGCCTTGTTAGTTAGTAGGCAGAGAACATTTGGTTGTAGTGTTTATTGAGTTTTACTTGTAGAATGACTTCCTTTTATCTGTCCACCAAGAATAATTTTTAAAATTGCTGGGACCACTGGGCAATCAGCCATGATTCCTGGCATCACAAACACAGCTGCCTTTAACCTAGAAACTCAAGGGGTCATATATTGCATGAAAATTTTTGCAGATGAGTTTGATCCTTGTTTTCCCTCCCTGCCGTACCTGTACTCCCCTCCTTCCCCTTGGGGATGGGACGTGACTGAAAGAGAAAGTAGGGATTTTGCATGTGCAGAAGCTTAAAAATTGTCACCATTAGAGCCAAGGAATGTATAGGACTTCAGTGTCTATCTGCAGTTATAGTATGTTTCTGAGTTTCGCAGAAAAATTTTCTTTGACAGTACACTGACGTTAGGCTGGGAGTCCTCCTTAACTGCATGCCTTTTTTCTCTGATGAATCAAAGAGTTTACGACCTAAGTCTTATATTTCGTTCTGATGTGTGTTTTCTGCTCTATTTATTAAAAAGCTGTGAGCTCTTTCTTCAGAACTTGTTTGAGGGGGGAAAAACAACAAAACCAAAAAACCTTGCAGGAATCAGGCATGTAAACCTCATGGTATTGAAGTCAATTACACAAATCAAACTGATTACATCGTGACAGGGATTTACTCCTGGTTTTCTCCAACAACTCATAAAATTCAAATTAATTCATTTTTTCTCTTTTTATAACATGTTCTTTTTTATTTTAATATTCATAGAAACATCTTGAGTGCCTTGGAATTCTCAGGGTGCATAAATAAAGATGACAGAAGATGCCTCCTAAATCATACCAATCATAATGCTTAAGCATACACATACCCTTTAAACTAACTGTCCCAAAAGGACGTTTTTCCCCTGTATTACAGCCATGAGAACTCCAGCTGTTACCTTGGTGTCTCTGTGATTGCTCTTCCCCTTTAGTAAAGAGATGCTTGTCCCTTTTGACAGGGCCATCACAAGAATTATATCTAGCCTATTTTGACTTAATTGATTGTCCAGAGTTTGCAGTTCCACATTTGCATCCAAGACACTGTAGAAATTATGATGATATTGAGACATGAAGAGGCATGTTGTGTAGGAGCCTGAGGCGTACAGACTCTTATTCATTATCATTTCTTCCCTTCTTCTTATGCTACAGTTAACATGACTGTAGACAAACACTACCATGTGTATTTGTATACTGTGAAAGCCAAAGGGTTAGTTAAAAGAAATCTGCTTCCTAGGTGATTATTTTATTTTAGATCAGGTATTTAAAGGAGCAAACAACCTCCCCCTCCTTCAACACAGAAACTCGTTACAGATGTTTTTGTAGGATGTGGTTAATACCGATCCTTCTGTAGTAAGCAGCGTGTCAGATACTGACTGATCCTAACCTTGAATTTGTTTACTTCATTTACATTTCACACATGAAGGGTTTGTTTGAATGGCTTGAGGAGAAGGAAGGCCTTTTGTGCTGGACTTTGATTTATACTTTTATAAAAAGGATCATAAGGTTTTAATTGTCTTAAAAATGTTAACTCATGAAAAATAAAAGGTGAACTTGTAGCAATAATAGAGAGTATTTAGAAAGCTTTTTGTGGCGGGTTGGCCCTTGGCTGGGGGCCAAACCACACACACCTGCTCACACAGTCCCTGCCCCCACCCAATGATAGGGGAGAGAATTAAAGAGGTAAATGGCAAAGAGGACTCGTGGGTTGAGATAAGGACAATTTAATAACTAAACTACAATAATACTGGAAATAATACTATATACAAAGATGCAATGTGATACACAGTGATACTGCCCCTCCCCACCTGATGACCAAAGGCCCAGCCTACTCCCAGCCAATGACCCTGGAAGAGGGAGGGAATGGGTGATACACAACGATACTGCCCCCCCGAAAAGACTCAGCCTGTTGCCAGCTAATGATCCCCAGAAACCGCACAGATGATTCCCCCGGAAAAGAGGGGGGGGGGGGTTTGTGCCGCTCCCAGAGGCACTCACGGAACGGAGATAACAGCCCAAGCATCCCAGCCCGAGAGCTGACCGAAGCAGGGGAAAAAAAAAACAAAAAACAAATGATCCCCCTGAAGAGGGAGGATCCCAAAACTCACGGAGCGGAGATAACGAGCGTCCTGGGCCGAGAGCCAACGGCGTCCGTGGGGGGCGGGGAGGGGGGAAGGTCTTGGGAGAGCGAATGCATCCCCAAAGCGAGATGGATCTGGAGCCCAAGGGAAGTGAAAAGCCAGCTCTCCCGGAAGAGTCCTCACCTATATACTGGGTATGACGTGCATGGGATGGAATAATTGGTCAGTCTGCTTCTCAATCTTGACCTAAAAGCAAATCCCAAGCTAGAAGCCGGACTGTCTCTCCCCCCGCCGCTCTGTCTATGGAGAGGAGAGAGGCTGAATGTATTTTGTCCTTGAGGACAAATAGCAATATCCTAGCAATAACTATAAACATTCTTCTCTTATCAATTCTCTCCTGAGCAGGAATTCAAAACATAGCTTCTTGCTATTTATGAAGAGAAGGGAAAAGGAAAAAAAAAATTAACTCTCCTCTGCTTAGCCCGTGACACCTTTATATTTTCAAATTAAAGTGAAAACAGCTGGAATTGTTTTGTGTTAATGGAGAAGAAAGAAGGAATATAGGAGAAGACTTCTCTGCACTAATAAAGTCTGTTTCCTGTGCCTCATGCTGCCTTTTTACTAACAGCCCATATGCCCTGATAGAAAAGGTCACTGCTGAAGCTGGTTAAGGGTTTGTGTTGCTCATTCAGCTTCCAGAAATGAATAACAAAGGATAGGTTTTTAACATCATAAAGTGGATCCCAGTGGAAGGAACCATTTCTGATCCAAGACCCAACCCCTATCAGGAGCAGGAGGAACCTTCCCTGTCCTGAATCTTCTGATGTGAAAACTGCAGCAGGGTGTCTTCTGAGCCAAACGTCATTCACTGCAGATCATACATGCTGCTCCAGTCCCAGCTCAATCGCTTTAGGATTTATTGGAATTAACTGGAAAAAGTTTATTTTGTAATGTCATTTACTTTTGTTATGAAATCTAACTGGGTGTCTTATGAAGTAAGCGAGCCAGCCAGCCCAGACACAGGGTGCCCTTGCATGATCTGTTCTATCTGAACAGAAGGAGAGAATCACTGAGGATAATATTCAATGGCACGGAAAAGCATGCTGTGTCAAGGAATATAAATAAAGTCTGAAGCCAAAACTTTGTATTAAAATGGATGTAAAATGTATCATGTATACATATAGATAGACAGAAATTCATGCATATTTAGATATAAATAAGTGGCTTATTAAAAAATGTACATTGTTTCCTTCTCTTGTAACCTTTTCCCAGTTGCATGTCTTCCACAATTGTGAGTTTATACAACAGGGAGACAGGTGCTGCTGTTTGAAGAGAGATTCCAATTTTAGTTTGACCTAATGTTCTCTGCTCTATCAGAGAAATCTGAAGGACCTTTTCAGCCCATTCAAGGTAATGGGCATTAAGTCAGACAAATACCATTGGTTATATTTATGTGTTGTAAATTTGGTGAAATGTTGCACACACAGGATACCTTGCTTTGTCCAAATGAGCCAAACCCCCCGCTTTTTTTCCATCAATAGCATCACTTTTGAAGATATTTCTGTAATGACCTTATTTCACAGCAGCTGTCAAATTAAAAGCATATATGCTGAACGAATGTAAGAAAAGCTAGAGAGAGGGTATGGGATATCTGATGGAGGATATTTTTGTCTTGAGCTCAGTTTTGTGAGCTACGTTTAATAGATGAACAGAAATCTTTTGTGCTGTTTTATTCTTGGGGAATACACGGGATGGTCTGGGGAAAAAAGGAAATTTAAAGCAAAAAAAAGGGGGATTATTTACCTCTTGTAATAATTTTCTTATTTTACAGATTTATGTCTTGTTTCTGGAATTATGACAGCAGCAGATTATGAGCTTTAATTATTCTTAAAGAAGTCTTGAACAATGCTGTTCCTAAATTTTCCCTTAGAGGTGAGCCCTAAGAACAAGAGAAAATTTTCTTTACCTGATGCAGCTGTGATCGTGCCCAAGTCTTTCCAGTGTGGATCTTATCTAACTAGGGAAAACATGATTATCACTACTTCTCTTTTATTTACTGTTGAGTGTTTCAGTGAGTATGTAAGAGACCTAAAAATGAAATGAGTATTTTTACATTTTCTTTTGATGCTTTCACTAATATTTTAGAAACCTCTTCAAAATAAAGTAAAGCACAGAGAAGTACATACTACCTTAGTGAATGAGAACTTTTATTCTTATATAGGTACAATAAAATATTCATTTCTATTTCTGTAATTGAGTCTGAATCCAAAGAAGCAAAAAACAGAGGTTTAAGCCTACATAATTTGACCTCTTTGCATAGTTGGTAGACCTTACATGCCACATTTGGGGAACTTCCTTACTATTTGAAAAATAAATATATTTAATCAAGGAATGTATATGTGAGATAATTTTATATCCCACTGTTTGTTTGCTATTGAACACTGCTTTCTACTGCATATGTAGTCATACAAGTTATGTGCATTAGAAATGATCTGTGGACTCTTAGTAAAGTGACTGAGGTGTTTTGCTTATGGCTATGTCTTTAGCAGATACAGTAATAAAGGGCACGCACTGATGAACTTGCAAAATATTTTTTTCTTCTTGGCTACAGTGCCGGCTTTGTTTGAGCTAACTTGTAGTGACCCTTCTCTACCTAGTTCACACTTTTCACTGAAACAATCCAGCTTCCTCAGCTGCAATCTTCATCCTTCTCATCCACTAATGATGCGCCTGAAGGTATTAGAGATTCACAGAGAAGATCAGGATGCAGTTCACCTTTTTAAGTATCTAGAATTCAGAGTGAACTTGTCTATTCTAAACACCTATTTTGGGCGCAGTTTATTCTGTGGCACACTCGCTGTCTTCACTCCAGCTGTAAAGTCCAGCCCACAGACCAATGGTTTATATAGCAGTAAGTTGCACGTCCATATACAGGGGGTCTTGATTGTCCAAGGCAGAATACAAATGAATTAACAGAGACTAGGCAGGTTCCAGCCTGCATGGATGGATGAAAAGCAAATAAGTGTGGGGCAATTGCAAAAAGAAACAGGAGGAACTGGTGTGTTTATACACTTCATAAAAGCTTTTTTTCCTCTTTAACAACCTTTTTCCACACTGTCACTCAATTCCTCTTACAATTAGTATAAAATACCTTTTTTTTTGAAGAATCATTTGGCCTTTCGGCTAGTCAGCTCCTCCTGAAAGGGTATGAGAGAACAGCATTCCATCAATGCCTTTTTCTCCTTTTGTATGCACTTTCTTAAGCTGCAGTTCCTGGAACCAAACAATTCATTTTAGAATTCCATTTAAATCAGCAGGATTCTGCTTCCTTTTGGCATGTAAGTGTTGTATTTTTACCCTGTCTGGCAGCAAAACACCACAACACCCACTCGCTCACCCTCCCCCCCCATACTTCTCAGGGATGGGGGAGAGAATTAAAGGGGTAAAGGGAAAAGAGACTTATGGGTTGAGACAAGAATGATTTAACAACTACACTACAATAACACTGAAAATAGTAATAATGACAAAAGTAATAATAACATACAAATATACAAATGAGTGATACACAGGGATACTGCTCACCAACTGATAACCAAGACTCAGACCGTTCCCAGCTACTGGTCCCAGAGCAGGGAGAGTCCTGAAAACGCAATCCCAGAACAGAGAGAAGAGCCTGAGTGTCTGAGAAACTGAGACGACCCTGAGAGAGGGGTGCCCCAGAGGGAGACAACCCTGAGCAAAAGCGATAACTTCCGGACAGAGCGTCATCTATACACTGACCATGATATGCATGATAAGGAATAGACCATTGGCCGATTTGGGTCTTAATCCTAAACCTAAAGTCAAACCCTAGGCTAGTAATTGCTACTGTGCTCCCTCCCAGCTTCTCCTGCCCCTGCAGACACTGGCACAGCAGAGAACCTGAAAAGTCCTTGACTGTCCTGGCAATGACTATAAACATCAGTATGTTGTCAAGCCTTCTCAGCACAAATCCAACACAGAACCTCTCACTAGCTACTATGAAGAAAGCTAACACTGTCTCAGCTGAACCCAGGACAGTAAGATAGATTTAAAACTTTGTCTTCCTGTACCATCTATGCTCAGAAAGCAAATTAAAAGAAGTCAAAATTCATTGTTTAATTTTTTTTTCTTCAAAACTGACCTCTGACAATTTAGTGCTTGTGGTTATCAATATTAAGCTTATGTAAGAATTACTAAAATTTGAGGCACCAAAACAAAAGCTACTATCTTGATAAGCCGTATTTCTGTGACGAAAGACACCAGTATTTTTTAGGTAATATGCAAAATAAAAAAGAAGCTGGAAAGAAGTGTATCTGTATACACTTCTCAAAGGAGAATGATATCTACACATGAAGTATGTGAGCGTTATGAAGATACAGTGATATATT
>WKFP01014995.1:288463-424250 GCA_011057875.1 Pterocles orientalis | reverse complement strand
TATTATATATATTATATATTATTGTATAATCAGATTATCACTTTATAGTAATCTAAAGCTGTCCTAATTATATATAAATTCAAAAATACTTTGTTTAAAACAAGAAAAAAAGTAAAACAAAAAAACTGCTATTTTTTTCCATTTCTGTAGTCGATCATCTGTAAGCCACTCAAATGGAGTCAGTGAATAAATGAAAATAAAGTGATATAATAAATTTTAAAAAGCCAATTCGTTCAGCTGAGTGATGTACCTGGTAGGATTTTGTAAACCAGTTCAGATGAAATGAATGATTCTTCAAAACACAGATTTTTTTGGTTATACACATAAGCAGACGTAAATGTGTCACTTGTATGCAGCTCTATTATATCTGTGAATAAAATGTTATCTGTCCCATTATATGTGAAATATGCTTTAAATGGGTTGGTTTTTAGTTGGTTGTTTGTTTTTTGGGGGTTTTTTTTTTTTTGGTCTGCTGAAAGAGAAAAGAAATTAATAATGTATGATTACATGGTGTATTCAATCTGTGGATCTCAAAATAATGGGGAAACAAAATCTGAGGTTATTGTTCTCATAGAGTCGTAGGATTATAATCAGTCACTTGATTTGCAAATATGCATTGGAAGCTAGAACAGTTTTTGGGGTCCAGGCAAGTCAATTAGTGCAGAAATAGTTCCCTCCCTAAAGACTGAGCACTGTGCCATTTTATGTTACCAGTCACATATAAAAGTGACTGGAACACTCTGGCCAAAGGAGTGGCTTGAGTGCACAGAGGTTTGCCTTTGTGCAGGTGACAAGCCAGTAAAGAGCTGTGGGTAATGATAATGGGACAGAACAACCTGGGTAACATAGTGGTAAACATCTAGAAATTGCATGACCAAAAGGAGGAAGTCGACGAAGTCTCTGACAAGTTCAAAGAAGTATCATGACTGGTAAAATAATGGAAGATTTTAACAACCTTACTATCTACTAGAAGGGCAACATAACATGGCAAAGTGCAGGCAAACCAGGAGATGCCTGTCATGTGTTAAGGACAATTTCCTGACACAGGTGATCAATGAGCCAATATGGGCAGGTGTTCTGCAGACCTGTTATTCACAAACAAGGAGGAACAGGCTGAAGATGTGAAGGTCAGTGCCAGACTTATTTGCGGTGACCATGAGACTGTAAAGTTTACAGTTCTGAAAAACAGTGAAACAGACAAACAGCATCACAAACCTGGACTTCAGGACAACAAACTTTGGCTTGCTTAGGAATCTTCTTGGCAGGATCCCATAGGAGTCGGCACTGGAGGACAAAAGGGCCCAAGGCAGCTGGTTGACCTTCAAGGACAACCTCATCAGTTATTTTACACACAGATATGCCACATAGATATGGCAGAAGACCAGCATGGATGAACAGGAGAACCTTAACTGAAGATAAGCAAAGTGTAGAGCATACGGAAAGTACACAGAAGGTGGAAGCTGGGATGGGCTTCCTAGTTACTTCCTAGAGAGACATTGCCCAAGAGATGAGGTTAGGAAAGCTGGAGCTCATTTGAATGAAGGACTGTAAAAGAAACAAGATGGGCTTTTGCAAGTACACTGACAACAAAAGGCAGCCTAGGGAAACTGTGCCCACTGCTCAGTGGGGCAGAGGATCTAATGACAAAGGACATGGAATAGGCCAAGGTCTTCAGTGCCTTTTTTTCCTTGCTCTTTACTACTAAGTTCTGTTCTTTTAGACCTCCCAGGCTCTTGAGCCTACCCACAGAGACTGAGGTGCCAGGTATTACCCTCCACAGGCGTGGACAGAGCTAGGTAATTCTTAAGCTAACTGAATATACCGAAATCCATGGGAACAGTAGGTTAGATCTGACTGAGAGTGCTGATGGGGGTGACCAGTGTTGCAAGGAGGCTGCTTTCTCGTCTTTGAAAGGTTGTGGTGATCAGGGAGAAATCCTCATGACTGGAGAAAGGCACACACCCATCTTGAAGAAGGATCAAGGTAGCATGGGGTTGGTCAGCCTAACCTCAGTTCCTGGGAAAGCTACAGAGTTTAGAAGGCATATGTAAACGCATGAAGGACAAGACAGTGACTGGGAGCAATTGGCATAGATTTACCAACGGCAAACCATGGCTGACCAACTTAACTATCATCTGTGATAGCTGGCTCTGAAGACAATGGGAATAGATGGTCTTTACCTTGATTTTAGCAAAACTTACAATGCTGTCTTCCATATTATTCCTGTGGTCAGATTTGTTGAGATACTCACTGCAAGTGTTGGTTGTAAGGTGAAAATTGTGTGTACCACCAGGATCAGAGGATTGTGATCAGTGATGTAAAATTCAGTTGGGGTCCAGTGACTAGTGATGGCCCTCATGGATTGCAGCTAGAGGAAACACTGTTTTCATGTATATATTAATGACCTGGAGAATAGGGTGGACTGCACTTACAGGAAGATTGCAGAGGAACCTTTACAGACAAGACAAATGAGCTGACAGAGACTTCATGAAATTCAAGAAAGACAAATGCTAAGTCTTGCATTTAGGTTGGAATAATTTACCACGCAGCAGCACAGGCTTGGTGCCAGCGGGACAGAAAGAGTCTTTGCAGAAAAGGCCGTGGGCAGGTCCTGGTAAAGAAAGCCATGCAAAGAAAACTAACTGCATTCTGCAGTGTATTAACAAGAAACTAGCCAGCAGGTTGAGGGAAGTAATTTTTCTCCTCTATTAAGCACTTTTGAGACTGTATATGGAGTATGGTGTCCAGTTTGAGCACCCGATAGCAGGAAAGACATTGGTGTGCTGTAGCGAACTCAAGGAGGAGCTACTGAGATGGTCAGGGGACTGGAATATATGATGCATGAGGTGAGGTTGAGAGAGCTGGGTTTGCTTAGCCCTAGGAAGATAAGGCTACAGTAAGGAGGTCTTACTGCTGTATTCAGCTACTTAAAGAGAGACTACAGAGAAGACAAATGGATTCTTAGTGGTGCATGACAATAAAGCAAAATGAAATGGTCACAGGCTGAAGCATGAGAAATACTGGTCAGAAAAAAATAAGTATACTGAGAGCAATGAAATACTAGAACAGGTTTCCCAGTGTGGTGTGGTGTGGTATCTCCACCTTGAAGATATGCTAAACTTGACTGGACAAGTCCCTGAGTAACCTGATCTCATTGTCCCTGCTTCGATCAGAGGTCCTATTCAGCCTGAGTAATTCAACGGTTTGAAACCACTGCTTAAAATAAGTCAGATGACTATAAAAGAAAAAGTAGCATGAACATAAAATAAATATTTAAAGTACTTTACTTTTAACCTTAAAGTTGCCTTTATTGCTTGAGTGTATAGCTTTGTTGTATTTCTGAGCAGCCAGACAGGAACACTGAAATGCAGCATTGCCAGTTTATTTCTGGCAGAAATGATGACAGGTATATAGGAAAGCTCTTTTTAGGAGCTCCTGAGTTTTCCCTTCGGACTTCTAATGGGCTATATTCAAAAGTGTCATGCATAGGCATTTCAGATGCTTCTGATTTTATCTGAATTGAACTCTACTATAAAAAAAGATAGAGATTTGTTCATTATTTGTGATGAGTCCACAAATAAATGGAAGCGAGACCAGTCACACAGTGCTGGGTTTGTGGACGTTTTTGGTTTTTCACACGGTTGCTAAAAGATTAGTAGAGCTTTCTGCACAACAAATATTCTTGTTACATAAGAACATTGTTCAGTGGAAACCATTTTCTGAATTTTTATTAAAAGAGTAAATGCCTTTATTGGATGTAGAGCCAGGACTTTAATATTGCTTTGTCATTTTGCTGCATTATTTAAATGAAAAGGAAAAAAAACCAAAAACATCCCTGGTTAACCTGAAAGTGAGCCTACAGTAAGCATTCTTGGTCATTAATATTTACAGCAGTAGGAGCAGAATATGCTCCTACTTGAAATATCTGAATATCTGAGGATATAAATAAATAAATTCCCAGTGGTAATTAAAACTGACTCGGATTTTAAAGGAGGGGTTGGGTTTTTTGATTGGTTTATTTTGTGTTAGTTTTTTTTTTTTAATCCATTGAACTGAGATATATGCTCTCATCTGGACAAAAAAATCCAATTTTGTTAATTTACTAGAAGAATTCTGGGCTTTAAGGAAATACATAAATACAAACCAGAGGTTTAAACCACTGTGAAGAGCAAAATGCTTACTGTAAGTTTTGTGAACATCTCTGTTTAACTGTAGTGATTAAACTATGCTTATTCTCCAGCCCTTCACAGTTATGCAAATTAAACTTACTTTCTTTTAATGTGCCTGAAGTACATGTGCAGTGATACATACTTACACTGTGTCAGAAAAGGAGTATGAACGTTATTTATACCAACTAAGAGAAAGAAATATTTATAGAACTTTATTGATAATCCTTGGTACTAAACTAGTGGAGACATAAATTTTTATACATTGTTAACTGCAACATCAACTGCATCCTGATAAACCTTATGGGGCTCAGCTTTCAAAGCTGTCAAAATTATAGCCAAGGACATGTTGATAGTTGTGTTGTTGTTTTCTATGTAGAGATGGACTGAAGGAGGTGACCCTTCAGGGGGATTATTGTAAGACTTTGCTTCAGGACACAGGATCAGACTGTAGCTATAATTTTATTTCCCATTAGCTGTCAGTTGGAAATCTGTTGGGAAGATGTCCTATTCACAGATTTCTTTATAAACGGGACTAAAATTACATATTTGAGCATATTCAGTTGACAGTTACATGAAAGTAATGACACAGTGGAGAGGAAATAAATACTTTGAAGCCCATGAAACTGAGTTCCATGAGTGAATGGAATTTTTCTTAGAAGATGCCCTCCATGTGATGAATATAATTTAAATACAGATGAAACAAGAAATAGTCTTGTAATTATACATATTAAAGGACTAGTCTAACATTAAGCAGCATGTGATAATTATTTTTTAGTCTTCTATTCTTCCACATTCTGCAATTTTTAGATCACACTATTTTGCTTAGAAAGTGAAAGACTTTTAGACATGACAGTCAGGGTGTGGTGTACCTGAGAATCCTCTAATAACTTCTTACAAAGTGGTTATTTCACAGATACTAAACTTGATCGATTGACTCAACTACTTTGCAGTAACCACTGGGGACAGGGAGGAGTTAATTGATTGTTGGGAGGATTTTCAGCTTGGCAGGTGATTTTCTTACTGTGCTAAGTCAGTTGCATCCTGTGTGAACTGGCAGCCTCTCCAACTTTTGCAAAAAGAATGTGAAATTCCTTTGCTGAGCAATTTCATTCACAGATGCAAAAATCCAGCTGTATGCATCCAGGGCAATTATCTTTCAGTTATACTGAGAGGTGGGTGTGTCTGGCTCTGACACGGATGTACGCTGGGAGAAAGGAATTACATTTCCAGTGGAAATGGAGAATGTCTTAAGAATCTGCCCCATGGGGGAAATTTAGGTGAAAGTTTGTTTATTCCATTGAGCTATAAGGCTAAACACTGAGACTTGACAGAATATATGATGATTTTCAGTGATCTTTATGGAGAGACTCACCCAGACTGTGAGAGAAGCTGGATAAAGCTCTGTATGTTTCATTTTGTTCAGGCTTGGGGGTAAACTGTTGGTAGAGTTTAAAGACTCTGAAGAGGAATAACAGGTCCTGCCTGTAACTTACAAATCAACAAACCAATTATGCATTGCTGCATAATATCAAGGATTAGTTAATGAGTACAGTTTGCAGGATAGATTTTGTATTATGTCTTTCTCTTTTTTTTTTTGTTAACGATGTAAATTAATTATTAGGGGTACCTGTGTAGTTATTTCTCTTCTAAGTGCTATTTTCTTGTTTTGTATATTTTTTCCAACACAGCTCTTTACTGGCTATTCAGGTCTTTGGTCAACATTTTATCCCTTCTTCTTGGCCATAAATTAGCTATGTAATAAATTAAGACTGTTATTCAGGAAACCTCTTAAGCACAAAGAGTGTACTCCTTCAAAGGCTGTTGCTGCATTAGAAAATATACTGGGGGGGATGACATGTTAACTTCCAAGGGTGCAGGTTCGAACTGAAAGCGTATTTGCATCCCAGTTGCAACTGTGTGTTCATCTAAAAAGAAAAGGTGTCACGGTTCCTCCTCTTGACTTGTACACTGTTTTAATCGGAACAGGATGTAGCATGTCCGTCTCAAAGAAAAGGGAAATGATAAAGTGAATATATGAGGAATCTCTTCTGCTCTTTGGAATAGCAGCTCCCTAGCTCTAAAATGAGAGCTTTTACATTTTCACATTAGAATATTAGCAATCATTGAAGAACACCATGTCATGACCCTGAAGCATCTTGCCTTGCTGATCCTTATTTTCATGTGAATTTAGCACTGCATGGAAAACACTGGTCAATGACTGGAAATTACTGTTTGATGGAAAAATGGCTAACAGTATAAAATAACAATGAAAAAAAATGAAAGCAGCACTCAGAGAACTTAACCTCTTTAAAGACTAACTGGGTTTAGTTAACTATCCTAGCTAACTACCCTTGCCGGTTAATTATCCTTACAGATATTCTTTTCTAGTAAATAGGCAAGCACTTTTTAGCTTCAGTTTATGAAATGTTATTCAGTGATTATCTAAGTAATCTTTATTAACATAATCTTGAATTACTTCAGAGCTTGTCTCCTAGTTTTTCAAGCCTGAATTGATATGAATAGTCCTTTCTTTCTCCATTGCAGTCTTTGTATATGAAATTTGAATGTAGGAATTTTGAGATTTTAGGTATACAATTTATGAGTTTACAGAAAGTAGTTATTTGAAAACTTCAGACAGTTGAAGAACCTTTTCTAAAAAGAGACAAGAGTGATCATATTTCATTTTCTGGTATCAGATCAACATTTTTTATGCATTTGAGGTTGGAACAAGTTTAGAATGCCAGCTTTGACTGTGTGTCTGTCTTTTTTCACTGTTTTCAGAATTCTTTGAAGTAAAGCAGATTTTTTAAAAAAATAAAGTAGAGATTAAGGTAAAAAAACCATTTTAGTCAAATCTCTGCTGCCATTTAAACAAGTTGTCTTATGGATACCTTATTCAGGCCATGTTTTTTTAAATTTGCAAATTGTTTGCAAATGACTCTTGGACTAGTATTGGATATGAGCAACTCTAAGCATATTTTGGTGTGAATCCTTAGATTTTCTTTCAATTTTTCCTGAAAATGGTATGCGCTGTTCTGTTGGTAATAATTTGCTTATTCATATAGATTGTGCCCTTTTAGTATCAACTTGCCTGTCAGTCTTTATGGATATAATATTCATAGCTCTTTGAATTTAGGAAGGGCTGTTACAGATGGAAAAACCCCACAAGTCTCTTGCTGAGGTGGGAAAGAAACATATTTTTTCCAAATCCCAGCATAGTATCTCTAATTTCTGAGGAACTCTGGGGTTTTTTTTGTGGGTTTTTTTTTATTTGTTTAATTTATCCAACCCTATTCAAATGTTGCTCAAAATGATGGGAGGGAGAAGGGAGAAGAACGAATTTATAGTTTGTAAGGAGAGAGCAAAGTTCTCTTAAGAGAAGGCCAGGGCTGTTTGTGGCTGAATCTTTGCACATTTTTTTGAGTAACTCCAGATATTTCACTGGGAGCTGCTATTCCAAAGGTATAACACCTGAAAGTCAAAATGGGGGTTTAGTTACCAAAATACAGACTTGAGAAGCTATAGTTTGGCACAAATAAAATCTTGGCAAAATATTCCCAAGGGTTTTGTTATTCTGACAAGTGGCCTTACCATCCCTGAAAATTCAAGTTTATCCACTGTCTGCCTACAGTTATTGACTTTTCTAAGTCTAATGAAAAATTGAGTGATCACTGTGTCAATGAACATGATCTATATAGGCTAGAACAAATCCATTATTTTTTTTAAAAGTTTTTTTCTAGAAACTAATGTTCAGGAAATATCTTGCAACCTTCCACTAGTCCAAAAGCAAAACACATTTGCCTGGCTTTGCGCTTACACTTACAAGACCATAGAATGTAATCTCTCCAACTCAATTTCCCTCTCTAACAAAATGAAAATACTGTCCTGGAGCTGGTTTTCCAGTTGGGGAATGATTACTGTAAAGAAAAAACTGGTATATGACTGATATATTAGATGGAGTTTTGAAAGAAGCTCCATTTGTGAATAGCTTAGTTTTCTTGCATCTAAATTGTCTTCCTATCTAGCATTCAAAATTCTTTGTTGAATCCTTTTATTTTTTTTTTCTCCATCTTCCAGTTGTCTTGGATGTTTCTTGGTATACAGGAGAATCCCAAATTTTTCAGAACTGGAAAGTCCAAACTGCCTGATTGTACTGAATGTTCCATGGAAAGAAAAGTGTCTTTCATACCTCAGCAAATATCCCTGTAAAGTGAGTGAAGTGATTTCAGAATAAGAGAGCTATTTAAAACCCTTATGCTTGACTCTTTTCCCTGATAATTTTGTCTGCAGGAAAGACTTGCACCTTTACAAAGATTGTTTTTTGAAAAGGTAGCATTTGGCACCTCAGGTGTACTTGTGAACACAAAAATATTCTTGAAAGTTATTAACTAATGGCATATCAGTTAGACATCCTTGTCAATATAAGAAGAAAAAGTAGAAGGGAACAAATGAACATTTCTGTCAAAATTGCCTCAAGTGGTTTCTTTACATCTTCAGAAATTTTTGCAGAGAGGAATTTTAATTTTCAGCTTAACATTTTAAAACACAGCCTCCTTTTTCCTGGTGTTGATTACCTCTCACTTCTGGATGTTTTGTTACAGCTCTGGTCAGAACAACAGTGGCAAATTTGTGCTTCTAGGTTCCATGTATATGCGAGTCACTCATAACCCGACATGATTGCTAGGCTGTCACTTTGTTTCTAGATCTGTCCCACTTGTGCCATTCTTTGGGTTTAGTCAGACTATGTATACCTGGGAAGCTGAGTGGAGGATGAAAGAATGAAAAGGATTTAGCCGTACTTTCTATATCCACGGTGATGTTGGAGAAAGAGGGAACTATAGGTTTTGGATGGTGGCTTTGAGCTAGCATGTCTCTGTGATGCTGTAAGCAGAATCATTCCTTGTTCAGAATAGTGACTGAAGGCGCAATACATCCCTAACCCTTGTTGGCAGCAGACCTTTTTGGAATATATATTAAAGAAGTCTTGCTGGCATGATGATTCTCTTTTTTTTTCCCACAAGGATTTCAAAATCATTGAAAAAGGATGCTTTTTGAGGAATATAAAAGGAGAAATGTTTTGACCCACTTAATAATCTGCAACACTAGCTTTTATCCAAAATTATATACAGGAATAAATTAGTTTTATTTGGAAAGAATAAGTAGGAATCAGCATCAGAAAAATTATTTTGCCATGCAAATAGAAAATTAGCAAAGATAACTAAATTTGGATTTTTTGAAGTAGTTGTTATTGTTGCTATAATTCACATTCCTTCAAGACACTTATAGGCAAGACAAAAATCATAGCTTAGAAAAATATCCCCTATTGTTAAGAATAGATATTTGCTAACTCCTTACACTACTGTATTGTAGGCATTCATATTGCAAGAAAATATATGTATTTTTAGAGTTTTAATTCTATGGGCACTTTCACCCATTACTTGCAAAAGCAGGTTAGGTAGTCATAAACATATCTTTTGGGATTTTTTTAGGATGTAACCTTATTCAGTTCTCTCTCTACGACATTCAGGTTAATTTTTTCTATTTCAAGTGGAGATCTATATTTACACTTTGAGTTTTCAGTTTAGATGTGTTCAGAGCCAAAAAAAATTATATTTGTATATATGGGAAACAAAACTTTAAAAGTTTATAAAGGTTCTAAGGGTTGTTTATGTTTAGTGTGAGGATCTGATGATAACAGCTCTTGCTGTGAAAGCACTGAATAACTCCTAGCGTTAGGAGTTATTTTAACTCCACACCCTTGGTGGCCCCTTACATTTCATTTTGTAAGGTCTTTCATTAGATGTTACAATTCTATAACAACCTGTATTTTAAAATTCTACTTGATACAAAGATCTCTGTAGGATAACTGGATGGTAACTTTACAGCATTTGACTGAGATCAGATGTATAGCATGCTGAGATCACCCATTTATATTTTTTTTTCCGTCCCTAGACATAATGTGGAAGTATACTAATAGGAACACACGAAACAGCAGCAAGTGTTTATAATATATGAAAATTTGTAAAGAAGTTTGTAAAGAAATTACCAATTTGTGTATCTTTATTGGCATTACTGCTGAGGAACTGCTCCCTGAACAGTGTTAGGACGTTTGATTCTGAAGAATTTGTACAGACAGATTGAAACATTTTGGTTGGATTACTGTCTAACTGTACTACTGTCAAATTTTTTTGTCTATCCCTTTGTTGGCTCAAGATTTTCTTGAAGCTCTAACATCTGTAATATGGGGAAATCATTCAGTTCAGCCATATAGTCTTTCACTGAGGGTCTGCGTCATCAGAGCTGTAGAGAAGATTTTGCCTATGGAGGTAGGCTGTACATTTAGTTTGCAATTTCTGCATCAAGAGAGCACTTAGTCTCTAAACTGAGCAGCACTGGCTCTTGAAATTTAAAAGTAAGTGATGGGGTTACATGAATGATTGTATCTATTAGCATTCTTTGCCAGAGGGGTTCTGGTCACTTGTAAACTTTTAATATGTGTCAGAAACCCAAAGAACAGCAGGAACCAATATTATCTGCCTGTCTTTGAATTCAAGCAAGATAACAGGTGACAATACAAGGGACCGGCTAGCAGAGTTAGTTTCAATGCGTACTTCTCTGCACCTGCCTCAGTGAATTAAGCCCTATATATTTAATTCTGTGAATGATCTGTCAATGGTGTGGACATATTTCTCCTCAGAGGCAGGACTTAGTGCTTCTTCTTGTTGAGCTTCCTGGGATTCCCCTCTGCCCATTTCTCCAGCCTGTTGTGATCCCCCTGAGTGGCGGCACATCCACCTGGTGCGTCAGTCACTCCCTCCACCCGCCAGTTTTATAACATCTGCAAACTTTCTGAGAGTGCACTCTGACTCATTGTCCAGATCATTAATGAAGATGTAAATAGTACTGGCCCCAATATTGACACCTGGCTACAGCACTGGCCTCCAGCTGGACTTTGTATTGCTTATCCCAACCCTCTATGCCTGGTCATTCAATCAGTTTTCAATCCACCTCACTGCACTTAATCTAACCCATACTTCATCAACTTGTCTATGAGGATGTTACAGGAGACAGTGTCAGAGCCTCCCCAGAGCTGAGGCAGACAACATCCAATGCTCCACCAAGCTAGTCACCTCATTACTGAAGGCAGCCAGGTTGGTTAACCATGATTTCCCCTTCATAAATCCATGCTGACTACTCCTGATCATTTTCTTGTCCCTCATGTCCCTCAAAATAGTTTCCTGGATTAGATGCTCTGTCACCATCCCAGAGACTGATGTGAGGTTGACTAGCCTGTAGTTCCTCGGATCCTTGTTTTTGTCCTTCTGGAAGATAGGAGTAGCATTTGCTTTCTTTCAGTTTTCAGGAACCTCTCCTGATTGCCACAAGCTTTCAAAGGTAATTAAGGGGCCTTCACAACTACATCAGTTGTAGGTGCTTCTTGTCCAGATTGTTTAAAAGTTCCCTAACCTGGTTCTCCTCCACCAAGGGTATCTTCCCTACTCCAGACTTTGCCACTGGCCTAAGGGACCTGCAATTGCTGAAGGTCAGTCTTTCCAATAAAGACTGAGGTGAAGAAGACATTGAGTACCTCAAGTCAAAACATTTAATCAGAAACATGTTTGGCTTGACTCATTTGGTGGACAGTTTTTGTAGACCTTTGCCTGAATTCATCTTAGGGTATTGTAGATCAGAGTTTTTCCAGACCGTGTGGATTTTATATCCTCAGTGTCGTATCAGGAAACACCAAAGTACTGGTGAGTTTCAGGTTTCCTGAGCTTCTGAATGCAGAATGCAAACACAGCCTGGCACTTTCCCTGGATCCACTGCTTTCTTCCTGGATTCAAGGGTCTAGAAATACTGATGTTAGACTGGAGCTAGTTCACATTATTGAACTAATTTTGTTGGCTCTATTTTCATGGTGACTAAACGCTCCTGAAAAGAGAGTTAAGTGGCTTATCAGCTGATTTATTTTCCCTGCTTCTTGAACTTTACCAATTATATATTATGGCATAAGTAGTTAATGTTGATTGCATGTAAACCTCAGTTATGGTCTTCTAAAAGCTGTTACACATTTGCTTAGAAAATAGATTCCCTGAAATTATTTATATTTTTTCTTTTATATTTTATATGTTCCTTCTTTCTCCCCAGCAGGGAGAAAAGTTGTGTCACTAAAAGCCTGATTTTGTTCTGCTCTTGCACATGAAATCCATTTGCTCAGTGGGATTCCAGCTAAGTATAGAAACAGGAACAGCACACTGGGGAATGCATGCACCTAACAGAGACTCGAAAGCTCCCAACCGTAAGCTTTGCTAATGGCAAATGATCTTAGTGTTCTTACTCTGATGCATCTCAGGGAAGAATCAGAGAAAAGCAAAAAAACAGCCTTGCTCACTTCAAACTTAATTGATAATATCTATCCTATTATTTGAAATTGCTATCTGTATGTTGTATTTGCCTGAGGATGTAGTAGGCACTTCTGAACTTTACTTCTTTACTTAATCTGCCGGGAGCTTTTCTGTTGACACAGATGGAATATGAGTTAAAACATAGCTGCTTGCTCTGATCAGAAATGTACAGCAGTTTACAAAACATAGTGCTGTGTGTTCTGCTCCATACAAGGAACTTTAGTCTGTTCCTGCTGTAAGCCCATTGCGATTACTGGAGCCACACAAGGGATGAAGCCTCACACAGTTCAAGTGAAGACTTTGATTCCACGCTCCCCGTTTTGTCTAATGCTTGGTCAAAAGATGTACTAAATTATTGTTCGTGACTTTTTTTTTTTTTTTTTTTTGTAATCATAATTGAAAGGAATAACCACATACAGTGTTTTTCCTCCCTGGTAATAATAACTACTGGAAAGTGGTAGAGGTGAGGTGACTTTAGAAATAATTTAAGTAACCATTTCAGAACCAGCACTTCAGCACTTTAATTTGATTCTCAAAAGTTGTTTCCTAAAGGTTTTCCCTGTCAGTCACTGTCAGGACTGATAAGTAACCTTTCTTTAGCAAGGACAGAAAATACTTCTGTTAATTGAAATGTATTCTTTTTTACTGTGCCCACATATTTCAGATTTCCAGAGGATCATCTAGGGTCATTCTGTTAGCAGAGATTATCATTACATGCATTGTAATTGGATTTGTGATGCTACACTGTAATTTTCTACAGAACAATTGGGAAAATATAAATAATGATACAAATCAGATGGCTAGCTCATACTAACTATATTCTTCATTAACTGTTACCTGAAGTTGTAATATTATGAAGGACAACTCTAGGAATCCAAAGCATTCAGCAGCTTCTAAGAAATAGGCATATGGATATTTTGAAATAAAGTAGTTGGTTTCTGAAATCACTTAACAGACTTTTATTTCTTCCTGAGGATAAAATTGACACGAATAAAGCTAAGCCATTTCTGGAGCTTAAACTTCTAGTATTATTTATAATAATATCAATAAAACTCTTACACAACACAGAAAGAATGCAGAATGAGAAAGGCGAGTTTGAGAACTGACAGGAATAAGCAAAGTTAATGGCTTGGTGTGATACACTCTGTTTAGTGTTACAACAGTGTCCACAAGAAATTGTGGAGTGTATTTTCATCTTAGAAAGAATAGATAAATCCCAGACTTCAATGCAAAAAAGCTGCAGGACTGACTCTAATGTATATAAACAGAGTTATGAACTCATGTGTCTTGCTGTCACTGTTAACAGCTGAACGTTCCTGCATTTGATTTAAATGGGTGTAGTTGCTGTAATTCTGATGAAATTTCTCACACTTTTTTTTTGCTAGAGCTGAAGAATGTAAATACATTCCTTCTATTTTTTTAATTTTTTTTCCCCCAAGTCTAGACCAGTTGTTAAAAAATGAATTTCCAAATACATCTTATAGGAAGTTGTACTGAACTGACGAAGGAAGAGAAGGCTACTTAGTTTGAAAATTGCTTAAAAATATTAATTCCGTCCCTTTTAAGGCAAAAGATACACAATATTATTTGGAATATAGAAGGTAGCAGACATGTAGGTGGCTGAGGTCCAGCCATTACAGATGAGTGTTAAGAGCCTGGTACTATCAGGTAGATTGTTTAGCCCACTCTGTTTTCATCATTTAGTGATAAAAGCAAGGAGAAAATACCAAAATGTTGAAGAGATCCTTTTCAGATTGTCGTTCTACAGTTTAGTATTTAACCAATTCATCTTGGGCTCCTAAATCAATTGAACATATTACTGCTTCGGGTGCTTCTGATCTCCTTTTTTTTTAATTATTATTATTTTTTTTTAATTTCTTGACCAGTTCCTTTGCAAACCGTTTCCTCAGACTGAACAGTTGCTTCCACAGTGACCACACTGAACAGTCACCAGTGTTTCTTGCAGCCTACCATTTTTCTGTAGAAAGATTTTTATTCAGTACGGTTCAAACTCAGTTTGTTAAATGTGTATGTGCAAGTTCACCGCTTTAGTTGCTGTAACAGTATTGGTTCAAACTATAGGTTTCGGGAGGTTTAGAAAGCTTTACTACAAAATTTGCATAGCAATACATCAGTTGTGTTCTAGTTCCTCTAGAATCTTATTGGGATGCCAACTGCTATCCAGAAAAGAGAAAAATAATTTCTTATTTATTAAAAGTTATTTGAAATTAATATTTTATTAAGTATTGGCAAATATACTCACTACCCTTTTCTGTGCATCTTTAGAGGAAAATTCACTGTTGCCTTGGTTTTGTGAGATGCAAAGGAAAACTAAATAAGAAGCAACAACTTTTTCATCTGCAAGAAATATTCCATTGTTAGCCTTTGCTCAGGGCTAGGGAAAATCAAAAGCTACAAGAGAAATTTTTTTTTTAATGTAGAAAATAAAATCTGTTTAGTTTTGAACTCTCTAGTAAAAAAATACATTTTTTTTTTACATTCTTTCTGTCTAGAAGTGGGTTTGGAATTTTTCTTTTCTAATTAATACAGTTATTAATAGGAACACTGCAAAAGCACTGGTACTGTAGGGGTCGAGATCCTAACAGCATGCTACTTCAAACTATAGGTTTCTAATTCTATTACTGAGATTTTTTTTTCTTTTTATTATCCTGCTTTGGAGAGTAATCAGTTCTGAGTATTGCCTCCAGCTTCATATGTAATCATTCAAATATTCTTCAAAAGACATTGCTAATGTAATTTAAAAATATTTTTTCAATTAATAAGGCTTAATATACAAGTTTAACTCACTGCAGCCTTTTTACCCCACCTTGCATCTTTCCAAACTGTACTTTTCCTTTAAAAAATTTAAGAGTATTAAAGAGTTAATTAACGTAAAATCATTTGTATTGAATCAGCATGGGAAAGTGAGCAAAGGAAGAATTTGAGGTAGCTTTTCAGGCAGGTACTGCTTGATGTTTCTGTGGAAGAAAGGGGTCTCGCAGCAGCTCTCACTTGTGCCTTTCCCTGTGATCTAATGGCAAAACCAGCTGGTAACCGCTTTGCCTCTTTGGCTTTTCTGTTCGTGGTTTGCAATCTCCTTCCCCTTTATCTCTCCATGAGTTCTAAAAAGAGGATAGAAAAGTGTTTTGCCCTTTCTGTTCCTTAACCTTTCTTCCCAGGTCTCTTCTGTAAAGTTTGTAGTGGTAATATTTTATTTTTCATGGATTAACCTGGGTAACCAGAGCAGTGGAACCACCACACCGGTGTCCTGGTTTGTGCCCTCTCAACTTTGTCTCCTGATTCTGACTGTTTTCATTATGCAGGACTTGAGAACACAGAGAAATGCTTATCAGAGCAGCTGTGCTGGCAGGTGTCATTCTGGACATAAGAAAAATTAAATTAATTTGAGATAGGTGAGGAAGGGATATTAATTGAGCACTTGATACAGTACTCTGCCTTCAGAAAAGAAACATTAGTTTTTGTTACAGGATCTCTTATCTCTAACTGGAGGCTTCCTGCAGTACAAGAATATTAATGATAATAATGCAAACTAAAAAAAAAGTCCCTAAAAATAGATAAAAAGATTTTTTAATAAAATTTTAATTATAGCATTGGTAAGTTTAAAAGTGGTGATAAGGATTTTTTTTCTGTGAAAATAAAGAAAAAGCTTTGGGAAGGATGTTGGTGGCTAAGGTATTCGGAATGCATTGGATACGAGAAAAACCTATTTCATGTTCAGCTATAGATGCTGCCCCCTTTTTCATGGCTTTACACCTGGGTAGTTATCAGGGACTGTAGAAGAATGGTTACAAGAAAGGGGACATGATCTGATTGTTGTGAGCAATCCAGGCTATGGGGTAGGCTCTGAGGCCTGTGAAGGCCTCATAGCCATCATGAGCTGTCCTTGAACAGTAACTAAAAAGGAATGCAGCAATGGCGTAAACAAGATAACGGAACAGGGTCCAGCTGTTAGTTATGCTCCGCTACGCGTGCAACAGCACCCTTGCCCCAATCAGAAATAAATTGTAGGCGCGTGGACAACTGCTTGTAACCAATCACATGCCTGTTGCTTGTGCGTGTTTGGTTCTGCTTTCTGTATAATGACAAGGTAAACAGATAATAAAGGAGAACGATCTTACTCACATTGAGATTGCATCGTTACTCCGCTTCTGTATCCCACTTCGACCAACAAGGGATCTCACTGATCCCATCACCTCCAGCCAGTCTCTGACTTTCTCCATATCTAAAGCGGTTGTTGGCCAGCTTGCTACTGTCTTCTAGTCTCCTGCCCCCGCAGGTGTTGCAAGGATGTGAAGTTGGTACCAGTTTGTCTGAGACTCTCTCATGTGTGTACCTACACTAGTAGAGTGGGTGATATTGTTCAGACCTCATTTTATCCAAGAAGCGCTTTCAAGTAGGTTTTATCCCGTGACATTTGGAATGCTTCGTTTTTCTCTTTTTAAGATAGAAATAATGTCTGTTTTCATTCAGAGAATGTTTCTCTTCAAAAATTCATTTTTAATGCATTTTCACTTATGCAGTATAGGGGCTTTTTGCTAGCAGTGTGTAAGGAGTGAGTGTGCATAGTGGAACAGGGCTCCTCACGTAGTCTCTCAGCATCACCATGTGCTGCCATGAATAGATAGAAATTTTGTAACTGTCAGAGGTCATTTAAAAGCTGTGTTTGGTGTTGACAAGAGGTATGAAAATGCCCATGACTTTCCTTTTAGAAAGCAAACTGTTCTTATTTTGTATTTTAGTCATGATGAGTTTTACATACTTTAGGAAACAGAACTGTGTTTAACGTGGTGACATCTCTAAGACACATTATGTCTGAAATGACTGTTTAAACTTTAATTTTCTAAGATGCTATCTGGTGTCTTGTAAATGAGGCTCACTGTAAATTCTAAATGTTTCATCATGCTAGTTTTATAGGAATAATTCCAGCACATTTGGTTTGTGCTAGAATTGCAATTATTAATAACTGTTGAATGGCCAGTGTTAGCATCTCATTGCTTGCTGGTACTGATACCTTTGGGGAATGTTAAGTAATCAGAGGCAATCATGTATTTCAGGAAACTAAGTTTCTTACAGCTGCCTTTTTCTGAATTACATTTTCTCCAGTGG
This sequence comes from Pterocles orientalis, assembly GCA_011057875.1. Taxonomy (NCBI): domain Eukaryota; kingdom Metazoa; phylum Chordata; class Aves; order Pterocliformes; family Pteroclidae; genus Pterocles; species Pterocles orientalis. The sequence goes on along the minus strand of WKFP01014995.1, from coordinate 406,549 downwards.
AAGGTTGCAGCTTTTGTATTAAAAAAAAAAAAAAGTCAAAATCTTCTTCAAAGAAGTTTAATTCCATATCGAGGGTGCAACATATTTGGACTTGCAAATCATGGGGGGAAAAAGCAAATACTATTAATATGGTGGTAGGCTCAAACCCTGTCAAGTCCTTTAATACAGTAGACCAGAGAAGGCATTAGAAAAAATTAAATAACTGTTGAAATATTCATGGTTCACAGTATGGTAAAAGACAGAAAATTGAGCTAATGCAAGGGGAATTATTTTTTTTTTTAAATATTTATTTAAATATGTTTAATATCATTGCTTCTGGTGTGGGTTTTTTTTTTGTTTGTTTCTTGTTGTCTAAAGATGTTGACTGTATGCCCCACCACAGTATTCTTGTGAAGGGATTTCACATTCAGAGATTCTTGTTACGAGAAAGAGTTTAAGTGTTAATACCACTGTTACACTTCTTTTTACATCCATTGAAAGAGTTTCTTTTTCAGTAAAATACCCTCTCCCTTAGTTCCTTGAATTCTGACATGTGTGGGTGGTTTTTGTTTTTGTTTCCCAGCAGCTAAAGACTCAGTAGGTTTGATCTGGCAAGTCATTTGGAAAAGGAGTGGAGAACTGCCCGGTAACTGCTGAACAGTAAGTGCCTATTTTACCTGCTATTTTAGCCACAGAAGTAAGTAGGATATGTAGATGGATTGGTATGAAATTTTTGTAATACTGAGAAATGTATAAAAATTTGCACATGTGGAAGTCTAACTGTTCTGAAGCTGAAATACTTCATAAATGAGGTCAAGAGATCTGCTTGGATGTAATTATGGATCAGGTCATGAGCAGTGTTGAGGAATACAGAGTAAATTATTGAAAGCCATAACTGAGAAGTACATTAAATGACATGCTGTTAAATTGATTCAGATACTAAGTAGTTTTAAATATTCAATATAGAAAGTCTCTAAAAATAGAGGGGGCAGTTTGGATGTGTGCACAAAACTCTGCCCTTGGAAGCTAGGAACTAATTGAATGAAGCATGCCTGTCAGCTGTACTTGGATGCTACTAAAAATGCCACTCTGCTTTACACTATAAATGACTGTCAGCTTTATTTGCAGCATGCTTGTCTGCTAATTCAAATGCTTTTTTGAATCATTTGAGATTAAAAATTCTTTTTCAAAATGCAGGTGTTAACTGCTTTCTGTTTCTCCCCAGGAGACAATATCTCTGCAGCAGAAAGCAATATATAATAATGAATCTTACAGAGTAGATTTGGAGGTGAAAAGTTAAACTGAAACACTAATGTATGAAGCTTGGACTTAGAAATGTTCAGACACTGATAAGTGTATTAAGCACTTAAGCTGTTGTTTGAGGACAGTCACACAAGGAAAATATTTTAACTCTGCACCTAATGTAGCATATCTTTAAAACCTTCACTACTTCACCAAACTAATTTAAAATGAAATTTTTGCTTTTTTTTAGAATTGAAAATATGAAAGCAGCTGAGGCAGAAGTTCATAATACTAGGTTGTAGTTTTATTAACTTGGGAATTATGAACATTGCCTGAATATATTGTATTGTCTTTTGTTTATGCACAAGTTCAGGGAAGGAAGATACCATAAGACTCTGGGACAAGTTGCTCTCTGGCAGCTTTTTGAGCACACAGAATCTTGAACCTTTTAGAGCAACAAACAGCAGTCTTGGGAAGCAAAGGAATAGTGTCCTGTTTTAGTGGAGTAGGACTATCAGGAAGGAGCATGGAGTATCTTTTTGAGCAGATGTAACTGGGACATAGATGGGACCCAGTCAAACCAATCAGTTTGCTCATTGCTACCAGATGCACAGCTCCCAGCTGTGTTCCTCTCTCCTTTGTGGTACCATGTCTGATGCTCATTTATTCCCTTGGGAAGCCAGTTCAGCACAATAGCCAGAGAAAGACTGACTCAGACAAAAAGCTGAAGGGTTTTCTGTCCATTAAGTGGGTTAGATTGAAGTGAGATGACAGAGAATGAGAAGAAAACCAAAGGAAGTGGACTGCATATTTCAATAGCTCTGGAGCGTTGGAGGAAATAATGTGTCTTGCATAGCCACAAACTTCCTCCATCCATGCAATTTATATTAAATATCTCTGTCTCTGAGGGACTGCACACCTCCTGCCATCACCTTGGGCTTTGGGTGGAAGCCAACTTCAGCTGCTGAATAATGAATACTGGTTTGCTAGAAAGCAAGGAAAGAACTGAGAAAGTGAGAGAATTGATAAATTACACAAACTGTAAGGGTTGTAGGCTGATAATGGAAGGGCTTTTTCAAATAAGTATTACGTATTTTAGGAATTACTGTAGTAATATAGGCCATCTCCTCTGGTTGGTAGATGTAGGGCTTGAGAAGTTACCTGAAAGCAAGTTGCCATTGGGATACTGTGCATTACAGAAGGCTGTGTGGTAGACAACAGTCACTGAATTGTAAGAATGACAGAAATAAAAATAAAAGCTTTCAATAAAATATTTGAAAGAATGATGAAGAAAAGACTTCTAAGCTCTTTGCCTGAATTTTGGGGGTAATTAGATAGTTTATGACTTTACTGTCAGAAAGAAGAGATTCTGATCTTAGGTTACTGGTTGTGGTGGTTAACCTTGGCTGGATGCCAGGTGCCCAACAACCTGGTCTAACGCTCCCCTCCTCAGCAGAACAGGGAGGAAGAAAATAAGATGGAAAAACTTGTGGGTCAAGATAGAAGCTGTTTAATGAAGCAAAAAAAAAAACCCAAGGCCACGCTTGGAAACAAAGGAAAACAAAGATTTTATTTGCTACTTCCCAACAGCAAGTGATGTCTGGCCACTTCCCAGGAACTAGGGCTTCAGTACATGCAGCAGTTGCTCCCAGAGATAAACATCATAATAACGAATGCCCCCCTCCTCCCTTCCCTTAGCTTTTATTGCTGAGCTGATGTCATATGGTATGCAATATCTCCTTGGTCAATTTGGGTCAGCTGTCCTGGCTCTATCCCCTCCCAAGATCCTGCCCACCTCTGCGGCCCTGAACCTACTGGATGGGGGTGTTGGGGAGACAGCCTTGATGCTGTGAGAGCGGTGCTCAGCAGTAGCCAAAACACTGGTGTGTTACCAACACCCTTCTAGCTACCAATGCAACACACAGCACTATGAGGGCTGCTATGGGAAAATTAACCCCATCTTAGCCAGGTCCAATATACTGGTACAAATCCTGCCTAGTACATCAGGATCAGAAGACTTGCTACCTAATGATTTTTCTACACGTTTGGCAGTAATTATTCTTTTATTAAAGATTTTAATAGAAGAGATGGCAGGGAATACCTGTGTTGTGGGTCTCTAGGGTGTTTTCTCTGGTATTTTCAGAAAGACACTTTCAGGACAGAGCCACACCACCTTTGAGTGAGCCTTTGTTAGAGATAAAGAAAGTTTACTTTGATGTTAGCTACTTGGAGCCTTGTCTTTGCATATGAGAAGGTTCATGGGTTCTGAGAGTGTTAAATCAGTGATGAACACTCGTTCTGATGGTCTGTAATTCTGCAGAGTGGAAGTATATTTACGCCACTAGTACATAACTGTCACAGTGTTTGTTTAAGAAATACTGATAAATGAAGATGAGCTGTTGTTATTGTGTGTTGATGTTATTCTGGTGGTTGATGTTATTCTGGCGTGTACATTTTTGACACACTGGATTTTATGGTTGAGTGTTGAAATAGAACAACTGTCTCATAAATTGTTTGCTTTCAGTAGTTTATTTTGGTACATATCAAAGAATTGCTGCCTTGTGGGCTGTGTCTTACCACTAGCATGTGTAGTCAGCTCCTCTAGAGTGCTATTTCCTTTCTCCCTGGTGAAAGTGCAGTAAAAATGAATAAGAAAAAATGTGTGGTCTCTGGAGCATTGCTTCCACAATACCATTACTAAAGCAGCTGTAGTAGATGAGGTGGAGCCCCATCTGTCTATGTTTCCCTTATTCTAAATTATTGGATCTGACCTTGGTTACAAAGAAGTGATTTTTAACTTCACTATGAATAGAAGCCAGATATCCAGCAGAAAGTGGATTTTAGAAATCCAGAAATACAGAGATTTCCTTGTATTTAGGAGCTTGTGTTTAGAATAAGATCGTTTATATAACATAATTACATAAACATAATTATTTTGATTAACTGCAGTACACAAATGAAAATAACTCAGGGTAAAGAACGAAAGGAAAAAATCCACAAGATTTTAATGGTTAGCTATATAATTGTTTATGTCAAAATCTACTTGTTGTCAGAAGTGGATTAGTTTTCTCTCGTGTGTATGGCAACAGATGAGGTAAATTGTATCCTAGAAGAACGTATGGCTAGACAATGTTATAGACCTAGTAGTACTGAGATGCACCAGTACTTTGCATCTGTTTTCATCTAATAGCTAAAGTAGATGAATTGCTGCCCTTGGTAGGATATGCAGATTGCATATTTGAATGATTTGCTATCCATGTGTATCTTAAGTCCATCTTATAATGTATATATAATTGTATATATATGTATATATTGTATATATATGTATATAATGTATATATATATTATCATTTATTCTGAGGTTTAAATAGGATAATTATCTAGCAAATGCCCTTGTTCATGCATTAAAACTTTTGTATTCTCATAGCAGGCCAGATTTCTCAGACATCTATTCAAATACATGCTGAAATAAATAACGTTGAACTCTGTCACTCAATAATACATTGGTCTGTTCTTGACCTTTTTTACAGAAGTAGATGCCACTGATTGGGAATGTCTCTGGTATACTGCAGATGCACTTAAAACAAGCTCTGAGTAAATTATTTTACGTGTGTGTCAGTGTACCTGTAGCGTCTGAGCACAGTGCAGGCAGACATTTGCTTTTTTTCCCAGATTCCTGGTCATGTTGTGCAGCCCAAGCTGAGTCCTTTGCTGTCAGAGCTGGAGAGCTGCTGTTTACAAAAGATAAATGCTTTCATATGTATTCACCATTTATAGACAGAATAACTCCTGGAAATATAAGCATCAAGGAAGCAGCTATGTTAGAAGCATTTTGGGTTCCTGTTTACATTTGTGCTCTCTTTTTCTTTTTCTTTTTTATTATATAATCCTTATCAATTTAACTGTTTCTTGTATGGTTTCACAGTAAATATAAATTCAGATTTTGTAAGATAAGATCTAAAAAATAACCAAGTGACACACTTGTTATTGGGTTAAAGCTTGGATTCCAAAGTGACCAACACAATTAATTGTGAAAACACTTGTAAACGGTAACATTGCAGTTTAATGAATAATTTTCCTTTAAATCCTTTCCCCAGTGTTTTCCAATTGTAATGTTTATAATGTAGTCTAATATTGAACACCTTTTTATTATTTCCTCTCTATTGATTTAATTAACTGAGGTGAAGAACATCAGTTTTCATAAAATGACAAAATATTAGCTGAATTGTCACAAAACCTAATGTAATGCTATAAAACTTACAACTTACTGTTTTCTAAACTGCATGCCTTATATTAGAAGGCTCTCTAGAGGGGAAAAAAAGAGTATTTAACTCTTTGGAAAAGTATTTCCCTCTGTTATTTAGGGAAAATACTATATCTTCACTCTATTAAGTCATCAGTGTTGATTTAAAAGTGTACTAATTCTACAAGAATCTGACTTATTTTCATTAACTTTGGATTAAGCACTGAATGTCACACTCTTTACTGGATACTTACATCTGTGTGTGTGTATTTGTTTTTTTATGTGTATGTTTACCTTTCAGGACATAAGAAATCTGCATTGTTACAATAATCACATAAGTTTTGATCTTCATGCACAAGAAATAAACATCAGTCAGCATTGCTTAAATATGACGTACATATCTTTTTCAGACTTTTCAATCTCGAGACATATAATTCCAGAAATGTTAGCACCTCATAATTCAGAGTTTTAGAAAGAAAACTGGTATTCAAGTTTTAAAATTACAGCAAGCTCCACGGTGGTGTGTGGGAGATGACTTCACCATCATGAAAACCCCCAGCTTTGTTTGCCTCTTTAAGAGAGAGGTCCCCTCAGAAAACAAACAAATAGACAAAACGTTTCACTGCTGTTTTTTCAGTCTAGGGTGGGGTTTGGAATAGAGCATAGTTGCTATACAGGTCTGTCCCCATGACAGACCTGTTGGAGTAGCCACTTGGACTCCTGTCTGCTAAGTTGCTTTAGCCTGCTGTGCAAACAATTTCTCTTCAGGAAGGAATAGGCTTGAAGCTCTTTCTATTCAGGAAGGAATAGGCTTGAAGCTTCCTTAATGCTATTATATCTTCATCAGATCAGGATAATGAACTTTTATTAGCTTTTTAAGCTTTTCTAATCGCTGTGGGTAGCTTATTTTCTTGATACTGATGTTCTGTTGTGAAGCTTGTGGCAGTTTGTTTTGATAACTGAGTGAGCAGTTCTTTTAGTTCTCAAAGAGTGATGGGGGCTTGCTAGTCGCTTCATCAACAGCCCAATCCCTGTCTAGTAACAGTAAGTCTGTGCTAGAATATCTGGAAATGTATCTAGTCTTATCAATGAAATACCTATTTACTTTAATCAAAAGCAGCAGATAACCAGTAAGGAAACATGAAACACTGAAATGTGACAGAACAACCACCAGTGCAAAACTTGAATCTCACTTTGATTGCTTGGTTAGAGGTAAAATTATAGGTACACAGTTTTGAGTTATGGTTTGATTATTTTCATAACAGATATTCCAGGCTTCAAAAAAAAAAAATTTGGAAGCTGTTACATTTTTACATTTCATTTTTGTTGTTCTATTACTCATTAAATTATGCTCTCTCTGTTAACTCTTGAATGACTACTTTAATAAATAGGATTTAACTTACTACAACTTGTCGACAGATAGTTTACATGTTGCATTTAGGGACCTCAGTCTACCACTTTTCATGACTTGCTTGAAAGGGTGGTCTGGGAACACTGTAATTGTAAGCACTGTCAAATAAGGCTCAAAATGAGATTGAGATAGGAGTTTTTGCTCAGAAACTGGTCTTTCTTGTGAAATGTTTTCCATCTTGGCATGACTGTGTAAATTTTCTGGCTGTTCAGTCCTTACTGTGGGGCTCCTTTAATGGTGCCGGATAAGTGCAAAACCCTCATCCTGCTCACAGAACCAAAGTTAAGCTCCATAAAACATGGAGCTTACAACTTGAGGCACCCTTTGAATGCAAATAAACCTTTTTTTTTGTTTGTTTAGTTAAGCATAGTGTGAATGATTTATTTAAGATCTTCAAGTAGAAAGCCTAGTATCACATATGCCTGTTATTTATGAGCAACATGAAAACAGTCTTACAATATTTCCCTTGCCATTAAACTATTATTAATGTGTTAATGGACAACAAACACATCTTGAAACTGAATGCTGCATGCTTAAATTTTCTTGGTGCATTGAAGTATGTAGTGTTATTTGTCTACAGAAGCTGTTCTTCCAGCTTCTCCATTAAAATGCCAATGACCCAATCTTTAAAAAGTTCAATTTTAAGCTTAGATTTAATCCCATTAATGTGAATGAGCTTTCCGTTAATAGGCCTGAAGTTAAGTAAGTCTTTTTTTGTTTGAACAATCAGAACCTAAGACTTGATGCTACTGATTAACCTTGATTCTCCTTCCCCTCCTGTTTCTGAGGATTTGATGGTGTTACGACTTGAACATTGAATCTCAATTCATCTACCTGTTTACCTGTTCCTGGGAAGTTGTTTGGACAAGAATGGAAGTTAAAATTTTCACTACAATACAATAAAGTTGCATATACAAAGTCTATGACAGTTCAGTGGGGTTAGTGTAATTAACACATTTCGCTATTTAAACCTTAATACAAAGTAGCCCATGAAAATTGTCAGCTGTATAAAACCTGAATTTATCATAAGGCCATTAATAGGTTTTCATGATGTTTAACTTCAGTTCAAATTAAAAATGATATACACTCACATTTATAGAATAATGGAGAACTATTCAAGGAAGAACGTTAAAGTGATTTGTATCTAGACAAAAATAATGGAGGAGTAACATAAAAGTTAACAAAAGACTACCTTGGCTGAAATGAAGGACAGAATATCTTCCTCAAAAAAGAAGCTTAGGAAAAACAATAAAGAACAATCTGAAATAAAAGCATGGAAATACATCTTGCTGTTCTGAAAAGATGACTGAGAATGAAGATGTCTTTGTGGATTTTTGTATTAGCACACAATTCATTTTTTAAAAAATACTTTTATCTGCTCGCATTCATGAATGAATTTAATGAAATACCATGTGTTCAAAGATACCAGTACATGCATCAGGATTGAAAGAGTTAGATCTTTTCTTTCATTTTGGTGTCATTTTGTGACAAACTACTGTTTTGCATTCTTGAGAAAGAAAGTCGTGATAATGTGTAGCTGTTGGAAAAAACAAGGTATTGGATAGTCTCAGCAACAAGAGAACATGTTACCACCTTCTTCATGTCAGTATTAGCTTCCACGGGCAGGTGGGCATAGTTATTTACCAAAATACAATGTTATTTTAATGTACTTTTACCTGTTTTTTTCAAACACCATGCTACGTAATACAAACTTGCTCAAGATAGAAAAACATTCCATTCATTCTTTTTATCTATTCTTTATATGCTTCCCTGAAGAAAGAAAAGGAAAAAAAATGCACATAAATATACAATTCAAATAAACATGCATATAAGAGTATTTTTACATTCTATTAGAAAAATTGCAAGATTGAAGATGTTCTCAGTTATAATGAGTTCAGTTGTTGAACTGAAACTTACTAATCATGCCTATGAAGAGTTTTTAACGATTTGTGTTTTTTCATAACTTAGAGCCATGGAAATGGGAAAGTGAGTAAAAATAAATTTACCAGAGAACTTGTAGTTAGAAATTGTAACAGACCAGTGCAACTACTGAAAAATGGGAACTTGTAGAGAATTTGTTCACAGAGGTACGCACATACATATACATATCTATGTGGAGGGTGTTTGTGTGTATGTCTACATGGCCTTCAAAAATCAGAGTATTTTTAAATGGAAAAAATATTTCTTTGATTTTCTTGTAGCTATAGGTTCTAGTGTTTAGTTAGAAAAAATGGACTTTAGAACTGCAGAAATATTAGTGTCAAAGGATTAAATTAGTTGACTTTTTTTTAAAGTCACTATTTTCCTGTTGATTTCAGTGGATTTGTAGAATGTTTTACTTACAAATTAGTTAGTCCTGGATTATGCTTGGGTGGAAGTTTCTGAAAAAATGTGGAATGGATTTACTAAATGAACTAATATGGAGTGATCACAGGCAGGAGTACTTTAAAGTCTCTAAGCAGATGTTAAAGACGTTTTGCCATTATAATAGCAGAAATTATAATTCTGATAATATATATTAATTGGAAGACTACTATTTACTTCTAACACAGCTGCACATAACCATTTAAATACACTCTGCTATGAAATAATGTAAAATACCACAGTAATTTCCATGTCTTTTCAAAACTCACTTTGAGATCTTTTTCATTTGACTCTTCTGTTTTGGGTTTCCCCTGAATTTAACACATCATGCCTTTCTGAATTCACAATACAGTAAGCTAAAAAACATATGAAAATGTTTTCTTGGGATATTTTGGAAATTTTCAGTAACCATAGTGACTGTGTTCTTAGAAGATACAGAAGTTGTTTCTTATATAGTACAAATCATTGCATTTTCATGTTGATGTCACATGATAGAAAACCTAATAATCTGGATTTGGGGAATCCCCCAACATTAGAAAGATCTTCAAAAATAAGATATGCAGAAAAAAATCCATTCTGCTAGTCTACCTTACCCCTAGGGCAAAAAGTACAAATAAATTCTTGATCCCTGTATTCATTTCTACTGCAAAGTGACAGTAAAAATACCTGTTGCTACGAAGAGAGGTGTGATTTCTTTCAAAGTAGAAGAACATTCAAAATCTGACGTGCAGAACTGTTTTTACTCAGTCTGTTCAGACAGCCTCTGTAAGAGATATGGTATTTTTCTAATTATTAGAAATCTTTTTCTTTGCAAGATAACAAAAGTACGTCTCAGACATTTCTGTATTTGCAACAGTAAGTATCCATAGAAATTTCCAACACCAAATTACACTAATTTTCTTTTTTTTTATTTGTTTGTTACTTATAAGCAGACACTTCCTGTTTACTTACCCACAAACACATGCACATTTATCTGTATCCCCTTCATTCATCCATCGGGGCATAGATGCCTTTACAAGTTACGTGACTGTTTTGTATATCAATTATGACTTGTGAGTACTTTGTAAAATGAGTTGCTAAGTGATACTGTTTGCATTTAACAGATAACATTTTACTATAGATATCTGTGAGGAAGCTGTGACATTCCATTTGAAAAATCATGAATTACACAGTCTAAAATAGAAACAAATAAGTTTATTAATGGAAGTGATAAATTGAGCAGCCTTATGGTTTAATACTGGCTAAGCTGGAAGAGTGAGAAAAGAAGACAGGATAACAAGATTAAAAAAAAAAGTTTTTCTAACTATGTAGTGAGAGTAGAGAAAGCTAAACATAATGAAAACCTAAAGACAAATCAAGCTGGTACTGTGTAGAAGAAAAACATTTTTATGGAACTGGTAGAAAACCAACATACTAGCAGCAATGCTGTGCGGTTCACAGTAATTATAGTATGCGTGACAGAAGTAATGTCACAGGAGAAATCAAAGACTTAAGGAGATCTGAGTTAAAGTGTGATATGAAAGAGCATGTTTTTCAATACAGAATTTGAATTTAGACTCAACTTATATGGATGTCTCCTTTTCTATTTACTTATGGTATCTATTTCTATAGCTGCATAAGAGAAATCCTGAACTGCCAGTGACTGTTGAACAGAGCTCTTTTTCACCTTTGTGTCATTTAGAATTACTCCTTTTCTTCAATTTTGGATTCCTGGGTGATAGTTTTATTTCTGAAAATGATTTTCTTTTATTGGGATATTTGTGACTTCCATGATTCCTTTTTTATTTTAACTGAAGGGTACAGATCCAAGAACAACCTGGTTCAGCAGGTGGAGCAGATTCTCTTCATATACTTCAATGTAGTTTCTTACATTGTTACCTGTTGCGTCTAGCAAGTTTTGTAATATCTGGTTATTGTAACCCCAGACCAGTGCATGCATCCTTTTTACCACAAGTTTCTCTGCGTCTAAACAGTCACATCTAGGCTGGAAGCTGACCCTGCTTTGAGCAGGACATTGAAGTAGGTGATGCCCAAAGATCCTTCCCAACATGTTTTATAGGATTCTGTGATGTTACACACATGGTGTCAGGATGTTGTAAAATAGGTGGTTAAAGTCTTCATGCCACTTTCGTTGAAGCCAGGAGCAATTTACTTTTGTTTCACGTATTGCCCAAAATAAATTCAAACTCAAAATAGAATTCAGGTTACTGTTTCTTTTTTCCAATGAACAAGGAAAAAGATCTTTGCATTTTTTATTATTTTGCCAGTAGCTGATCCAAAGAAATGGTCTTACCAGTTTTTGCTTCTAGAACATTTATAACTGAAAACCATATTAATAAAGATTTAAAAAAAAAGATACACAAGGTCCTCTCTTACTGAGGAAAAGCAGTTGATGCTGAGTGCCACTGAACTTTAAATAAAAGCTTATCTTTGCTGAACTTGGAATTTTGCAATTTGCCTGGTGGGAACTGGAGTTTTGTCATTGGAATCCAGAATACAGAAAATGGTCTAAGCTGATCATAATTGCAATGGACAGTAACAAATAAAAGTTCAACATAAATATTATATGAGGAAAAAGGTCTGTAAGTTACATTCATTAAATGAAGAGCTTACTGGGAAATTTCAGTTAAACAGTTATTTAACTGCAGTGTTTCAATTTGTGAAAAGCAAAACTTTATAGAAGGATTGTTTCAATGGGAAAAAAGGCTCAAAGTTATTTACTTATGCCATTTAAATGTGTTAAAATTAAAATGACCTTTTCTTTGAAGCCTAGCCAATTTTGAATGTTAAACATTCTGTTTAAACAAAATATTTTGGTTTAGTTGAATAAAAGTGGCTTATTTACCTTCACTCAGTATTATTTTCCTTCATTATTTCAGTAATGTTGATGCATTAAAAAAGGATCTGTTTTTCTTCCTGTCTTGAGAAGTACCTAAAAAAAAAAAAAAGTGGATTATCTCAGAAGCAAGAGTGACAATTTACTTTTTGATTCAAAAGGAAGGGAAAAATTCACCAGTAAAAATGTATTTTAATTATTTTCTGTATTGAAATATGTCATTTTTATGGATACTTTCTCACTGCTCTTGATAGACTGGGAAAGGAATGTTTTCAAATTTCAAGCATACATAGTAAGATTTGTTTAAAGAAATTGATCATTTAATATTTTTCACTGTAACAATAAGATTTAAGTTTACATAAACAATGACATATTTGTCACCCTTCTGGTCTAAGAAACATATGTATACCATATATTATGTATTGCCAAAAAATTTTATAACAATAATATAATTAATAATTTAGATGATATTTAGGATTTTCAAGTACAGTGATCAACTGGTAGCAAACTATGGGAGATAAATATATTTAACTCTTTCTCAAGCATTTAATGTCTACATTGGACCTCCTTTCCCTTTAATTTTTACCAGTCCTTTGGGATGCTACCATACCAGTCAGAAGAGCTCTTGCTATTTGTTTTTGAGAAATAATTTGATAGGACAAAAGAAACCTGTGGATTACACACAACTGGGCTGTTACAAGTTCTTCCTGTTTAAACTGGGTAATTGCTCATGTATTTGCTTTGTTCCCTGATTGGGTGACCTGGCCTTTGTAAATGGGAGGAATGCCTCCCAGGAGTTTCCCAGGAAATCACTGAAATCTTTATTCTTCTAGCAAGTTCTTTGGGAAAAGAAACAGCACAGAAGACAAGCTTTTGCTGCTTTGTAAATTTAAAAGACCTTTGCACTGTCTACCGTGTCTGTATTATCCCTGACTAAGTACATGGACTCCAGATATAAATGTAGATGGATTCATCTCTGATTAAGGAAAAGAAAGACATGAGTCAAATTCATTAATCATCTCTCTGTATTTCACAGTTGTTCCTTTCACAGCAGGTAACGGCTAACATGACTGTGCAATTACTGAAACAGTGGCTGGATTTTATCTGACTAATTGTGTGGTTACTGTGTTGTGGTTCTGACAGTCAGTCTCTGTGCAAACCATATGGGTATAGTTGCAAAAGAGATTTCTTCAGTTGTTGATTGTGGTAGAGCACTGCTGTTATTCTGAAGCTGCTATGTGCCTGCTTATCATATATGAAATAGTTTTGTATGCCAACTGAGGACAGTCATTAAATCCTTTAATCTTGTTTTCATGTCATATTTTCACTAACTGTTTGTTGTACTTGCTAATTGCCTATCTATATTCAGTGTTGTTTGCAAATTAAATAATTTTTCCATTTTGTTTCCAAACTTTACGGATCTTCCTTTGTTCAAGAAAGAACGTATGTTTCTTTCCTCATTTGCACTCTCTTTTATAAAATGTTTCTGCTCAACAGGGTAACAAATCCATTGATTTGTAGTGTTTAATAGTTTCCTGTAGCCATTCATGAATATAAGAATGCCTTCTAATAACCCTCTTCAACGTATTTTCTAAAATCAGTGAATTTTTAAATCATCTCTACAGTTAACCACTCACTAGAGCTTTTTATTGCTAAAGGCAGCATAGCAGATCACAGCTCAACTTGCACATCATCTAACCAAAGCGTCACTTAGATATACTTTCAAAAGTCCTGTTATGACAATAAGGTTTGAATTCCATAATGGTTCTTATGTATTTCCAGCATAACAGTGTAGGTGAGGACTTAATGTGACCTGCCTGTTTGTATCTCAGCTATGAAAACCTCTTTTTCTGATAGAAATTTTAAGTACTGATAGGGTTTTGTTATGGGGCATGGATGGTTTGTGTGTAAAAATTGAAAGTTTTTGTATGTTAAGGAATGGACATCCACCTTTTTTTATTGTTGTTGTTGTTAAAAACCAAATCATTCCTCTTTGAAAAGCATTTTTTAAAAATAGTTGAAGAGGTTATTTTTGTATCATGTTGGGTGTAAGTATGCCTAGACAATATCCTTTATTGGGCCATGCAGTATCAATCTCCTTTGCCATATAATGTGCTGCAGTAGTTACCTAGCTGTAGTGTGGCTAATTTTTATGCTTTGTGAGTGATACCTCAGTTGATGCTATCCATTAAGAAATCCATTAAAGCTTGTGTTTGGTGATTAGCTACACACAGAACCAGAAGAGAGTACCTTGATCCGAGTCCTTGAACTCCTATTAAAGCTGCTATTTTAAGAACTTGGTACAAGACAGTCATGACAGTCTTGTTTTATATTAAAAAAAAAAAAAGGAATGATAAAGCATGTGCCAGCCCAGTAACTATTCAGGAGTTTCTTTTTCCACAAGCAACATTGAAACCTTTTGAATGTTTCTTGTGATTATCTGTCCCCTAAGGCTGTTTCAGCTTTTCACACTCTCTATTCATCCTTATGATGCTGTTAGGTAGGATTCCAGTGGGGTTTTGTCCTCTGAGGAGGTCCATCTAGATAAAACACCTGACTAAACTACTTTAATTTAGGTGCTATCTGGAAGTAGTTCTGCCCAGGGCTGCTTGCACTAGCTCAGCATTTCTGATCTCTTTAGATTGCAGCTGCTGCTAATCTTTCCTTAAAATTTTCTTCATAACAAAATCTGAATCGCAGTTCACATGCCTCCTTCTGTAAGGAATGTAGGTCATCTTCTAGAAATAGTCTCAAAAGCTTTTGTTCACACCACGTCTATTCTGCTTGATGACTTCAGTTAGTTTAAATGATGCAACCTGTTCTAGACAGTGAGGTAACTTTTCAAGGCCTGTTAAGCTAACTTGGAGTCTGGATTCTAAACTGCTTTAATATTAAAGATAAAAGTCAAGGAAAATTGAAAATTAACTTTATCTAGAACTTTGAATTTTAAAGGAAAGTTTTGAAATTTTCTATTCCATCTTGACAAAATATTCAGAACTAAGAAAGAAGACTAGAAATGTCAGTGTGTTAGTGGTGGGTGAAAAGACGTCTCTGGCCTTACCTTCTTCCTTTTTCAGTCTCAAAATATTGTTAACATAATATAATATAATAAGTTTACAAAGGAAATTACCAGACTAATTTGTTGTGCTAGAAATAAAGAAGAGTCTATACTTGTGCTTGGTCTAAAATCAAACCTGTAATGCAAATCAGAACAAAACCGCTAACTGTTTCAGTTAAGCCTCTGAAATACAAATAAGTGTAAAACTAAGAACATATTCAGTAGTTGTTAACCCAAAGGGGTGGCTAAGCTATATTTTTTTTCCAATCTTCACAAAACAATAACAGTGTATTGGTTTCTATGACTTAGAAGCTACTGAAATTTTACAGGGTTGAGTCACTAAAACAAAAAGTGTAATTAATAAAAATACAGCAATAAACCTCATAGTATATCAATGAGGGTAAAAGGAATATTTGGAAATAATATCTGCCTTGAATGGAGAAAGAACAGAAGAAAGAAAAAGAGGCATTCATAGATCAAAAAAAAGTATCCTGGATTATGAGCACTTAGTAAGAAATCTTATGTGATACAAACTATAGATTTAATGGAGGCTTCTGACATTGCCTCTGTGAATGTCCAAGCCAATAGGAAGAACAGAGCTTTGTAAGTTGATACTGTTTGACATGTCTCTTAGTTAGGATACTATGGAAAATTCATCACACATTCCTATCTGAAATAATTTGATTAACATTATTTAATGCTAACTCTACAGCTAAACACTACTGTTAAGTTTAAAAAAATCAGTTGGGGAGAGTAACTGGTTAATCCCTGGGCAATGACTCATTTTGGGTATCTAAATACAACATTAGGGCATGTAAGCCTCACATCTGTGCTGTGAAGTTGTTTTTCTGCTATGTAGTATAGTAATTTCCTTTCCAGAGGGCTAGCTTTCTTTCCCAAATGAAGGATTTTTGTCTGGAGTTTTGCTTTCACTGCTTTAGAACGCCAAAAAAATGTGTGATTTCCCTTTTCTTAGTAACAACCCAGGACACAGGTGCCTGTTTTTTTATATCTACGTTGGTTGTTGGTATGACTGATCCTTTCTTTGAGGGGTAAGAGGTAAAAGGGGAGAAGACACAAAATGGGAGGGCATTTCTTTTCCTATTCTTTATTTTTATTTGGGCAGTGTCAATAAGAGTGTTTGTACTCATCTAAATAATTAATTTTACATGTGTTTCTCTGATTGCAAATTGAACCTAGGAAGATCATGGTTTACCACACATACTGCATAGCAACCTGTAATCATTAAGCCTATGCAGTCATCCTTATATTGCTGTATTATTTTATGTTGTATATATTTTTTCTTTTCTGAGTGAAATGTATCATCAGTTGACTTGATCTTTGGGTTATGTGTGAAAATGTGGAATTTAGAAGAGCTTTTCAGCCATGGAAGATAAAAAGCATAGAGAAATAAATACTGGGCTTGCACTTCCCTTGGCAGTTTCAGCATACCATGTTCATAGATACATGTATTTGGTGTGGAATGTTGTTTTGTGACTTATGATTTCAGTTAATGTTTTATTTTTGTTAACTGTCCTTCTCTTGAACTGTATTTACTGTATTTCTTACATTTCACATAAATTGTACTGCTGTTTTTTTTTACACACATGCTTGCATGTCTGAGAGAAAATTCATCTCTGATAGCTTCATGTATTAGCTTTCACAGCATCAGCTGTTTCCACTTGAAATTTCCATTTTGCTTCTCATCTTGAAAAAAAAATCTTGATTTTTTTCAGTGATTTTTTAGCATCTTTGTTGTATCTTATTCTAAATTTTCTTCTGTTATTTATGTTTTCATAATGTCTGATAGCTTGTCAGTTTTGGATGTCTTGATTTTCTCACTTCTTCCCCCCCATACCTTTCTCCCCACAGAAGAATTTCTGTTGCCTTATATTAAAGAACAGTCTCTATTTTTGATGAAATCTTGTAGTTATTTCTATTTCTTTTGTAAAAGGGAGTTTATGTAAAATAATTTACTAGGTGGAATAACAGTCAGTACTAGATTGGCGTAGATACTTTTTAGTTTTTGGTGACTAGAAGTGGTCTTTACCAAAAGTCTGCATGTAAGTGTGAAATGACACCGTACACCCATCAGCTGGGTTTGTTGACTTAAGGGGGTGAGGAGGTAGATATCCAATGCTCGTTTCTCTTTGTTTCTTTAGGAAATTGTTTGAGTTCCAGGATGATAAAAATTAGCACTCCCAACAGCAATATAGTTGCACATAAATTTAACAAGAATTTGAGAGTTCAATATCTCATCCAGTTATCTTACAAATTAAAGAAAATTTCCTTATGCTATTGAAGTAAAAAAGTGGTTCAGTTTCCCATTTCTAGATCTGTCAATATAGAATATATGACACTATATAGTGTCAAAACATTTGTAATTATTGAAGTTATTATTAAACTGTATTAATAACTTTTTTCTAGTTTTTAGTCTCATACACATAGCTTCAACATAACTACAACAAAGGGGTAAGACTGTGTAATACAGGTTTTAAATGCTTTCCAAACCAGGTTTGAAACTGCTTCTATCAGATTGACTAACAGGTGCAGCAGGCATTGTTTGTTAGAAAGCACTAATGATTATATATTGTATCTGTATCACATAGGCTGAAAAAAACTTGCTGCCTAATTTTTTCATGTAAAGTCCCATAGCTCAGCTCTACCACTTTTGAGAAAAGAGAATAGAGATCGACTATAGACGACCTATTTCCCTTCGTCTACCTAAAAATGCCACTTTTTCTGCCAGTTACCAGAGGTCCACAGGAATACTGTATATTCTGTTGGCAATCAATCAACCTCATCTTTAGAAGGATAAAACAAAAATTAACATTAAATTTTTCTTTCTGATACTAGCTCATTGTTCTGTTTTTGGTCTCCAGGCCAATACACCGTTATTTCTACAGTGCTGAAGGATATAACACTGCTAATAGACCAAGCCCAGGCAACACAGGAAGAAAGAAATTTTTCCTCCCAGATTATTTATGTCTAAATAATGATGCTGGTTTGATTTTGATAATAGAAGAATTTGTTCTGGCAGGGAGGAATTCTAGAGGGTAGAGT
Organism: Pterocles orientalis; assembly: GCA_011057875.1. Lineage (NCBI taxonomy): Eukaryota > Metazoa > Chordata > Aves > Pterocliformes > Pteroclidae > Pterocles > Pterocles orientalis. The sequence goes on along the minus strand of WKFP01014995.1, from coordinate 388,353 downwards.
GCAGAGGGGGAAGTCAGAAAGTGTGTGAGAAATGCAAATTGTTACAAGATCCATAACTAATTGTCAGCTTGAAACTGAAAAGGGGTCCCCGAGGGATGTGACAAAAGATTTGCAGAGCTGTGCTGAATGTGCATCTGCAAAACGGAATAGTTCAGATGCATTCCAATATGTGGTCAACTTGATTATGAGAGATGGGGGATACTGCGATTCAGGACAAGTCTCTGCTACTAAGGATGCATCTCCTCGTGATGGTGAGGCATACACATTTTGCATCACTGTGCTCATACTGGTTTCCTGGGAATTCATTACAGTGACTTGCTGCCACACTAAGCAGTAACTACTCTGCTGTATTATTTCCAGCAAAGCTGGTGGAACTTTTCCACCTCATCTTACTTAGTTATTTATTTTAATTTTAACTCGCTCTGACAGTCTCTTGAGACTCATGAGGGCTCCCAGGAGAGACCAATAACACAAGTCTACTCTGCAGTTGCATACATCATTATAACAAAAAACATAAAGCAAGACACTTAATCTGAAGCTGCAGACAAAAGCACTGAGCAGTCTGCCTCTCAGTATATTAGCTTAAGGCAACAATTTAAGTGATTTCAGAAAGTTCAGTCTTTTTCTTTTAGTCACTCTTGGTTCAAGTTCATCTCTTCTTTCCTTTTCTGGCTCTTCTGTGTTAACCATGCAAGGTCTTTCCATCTCTGCTTCCCCTGTAGACAAACTTTGCTGTCTTCATGGCAGAGTTGAGGTTTCTTTTGGGGGGGGATGGGGCAGGTTTTTAGTGAATGTTTACGCTAGACCTTTAGTAAGAAGGTGCTGAGTAAGTAAAAGTGAGGACCTTATACTGAGCATTAATTAGGCTTTGGTTTTCAAAGATGTTTATCAGAGCAAAATCACTTCAAAGAATCTTCTCTAAAAATCCATCCTCTTTTAATTTTTCAGTTTGTTGTAGTGGAAGCGATTCTCCAGATTTCACACACGACTCAGAGATAGTTGAGGTCTGAACCTCATGGCATGATTATTACATGAAGCAAATGCCGTTGTAATCCTTCTTTTTTATTATTAATATTAAAAAATGTTCAGAATAAAGAATTTTAAAACTAATTTTGGGAGCAGCTGTTTGACAGTTAATCTATGAATTGAGTTAAATAACATAGTAGTTTTGGCAACATGTGTATTTAATACCTCCTAGTTAATGTTAATGCTAAGAGCAGATATTTTGGAGATGAAGAAGCCCTTTATAGTTTGCTGCTTTTTTGTCATACTTCTAGGTCATATATGAGCCAGACTGTAAAATAATGGTTTACAGGCTCCATCTTGTTGTGTTTTTTTAAATTTTTTCTTCTATGGATGAGAAGGGGGAGATAAAGTTCTGTATAGTTAATCTTGATCTGTTGGTGTCTTCTGCACTCATTTATATTTACTCTTTTATAAGGCAAGACTTTTCCACCACCACCGTCCCCACAGTTTTTGTAAAGGAAAATTCAGTAGTAATGATTTCAAATACATTTTAACTGTGCCATTCTGAGAAAATCAATGCACTTTATACACAATTTTTAACTTATTATGCACCGCTTAGTCTTATGAACTGCTCCCAGGCACTTGCCAAGATGGAAACAAAGGGAAGAAAAATATTACTAGAACGGATAAAACTGCAGCCATATCATTTTGTGAGGTACTGCTTAATTTTAATGTATATCTGAAATACAACAATGACTAATCTATTTAAGTAACTCATCTGTAAATATAGAAATCTTTAGAAGGAAATTGCATGCCTCAAGGCAAAAACTAATTTTTAGCAAGCAACAAGAAAGAATGCTGAAAGGCAAGGAAACCAAGGAAGAAGAGTATATAGTTAGAAACAAATGTGAGACTCAGAAGGTCTGGATTCTATCCCTGGTATAACTTAGACTTGATACAGCATTTAGCTGTGAAAAATTCCTATTAAATCACATTTGTACTTAAAGAAGGTAATATTGCATCACGTTGTGTGAATCTGCTCTGAGGTGGGATGTGAGGCTTTTAAGAAACCAGTGGCTTGGTCTTTGTAGGGGTTAAGGGGAGATTACGTTGATATGGAAATAAGAAGCAGGGTAATAACAAACGTCAAAAAATTTCTTTCCTCAGTAGAAAACAGTGTACAGAGTTTCTTTTTGAACTCACGCCCAGCTGCAAGAGACTGGAGTTCTTCCTTTACTTCAGTGTAGCCCACTGTCTTGAACTCAGTAATAGCACTGATAAATACATCCTTTCTTAATATTTCTAATGTACAGAAGTCCTGAAGTATTCTTCCATTATTCTGATGAGAATCTGTGCTTAGATGAATACAGAAGAAAGTGTGGTTGGTCTTCCAGTAATATTTTGTATTGGAAGGAAACATGAGGGAAAAAAATCTGCAGCCAAAAGACAGTTGATGAGCTTCCTTCCACTGCAGTATTTTTCCGTCTGATTTCTAACCTTTTCTCTGAGGTTGAAGACACATTTTATTTCTGTCATGGTGCTTTAAATGCTACATCAACTTCCACGTACATTTTAACATTTTATTATTGTAACATAAAAGGTTACATTTTCCTTTTTTGAAATTGAGAAAATATTGTCATTGGGCACTTAGATGCTTTCATAAAAATAATATCATCCAAGTGATAGCATCTGATCTTTCTGTCAGTATGAAATAATTGCATTTTATGTAAAGCAAAGAGGGTAAAAGTGCACATTTTCACTGAAAGTTCCTGTCAGTATGCTCCAATACTGACTCCGAATCCTCAAAGCCCATTTTGGAGGCTTTCTTTCAAAACTCATCATTGCCTCGGTATTTTTCACCATGTTGGATCTCTGTGCGTTGTACAGAAGATCAAGAACTCATGTGAAATGAATTACCAATATCTATCTAATGACACTGTAGCAGTTATTTTATTCTACTGCCAGTCCAGGTCAGTGATTTTCAGGAAAAGGCCAAAGGACCTGTCCTGAATTCTCCGGTTTTTAATAACGTGTATGTTTTCATAGCTTGGAAGAGCCATGCTAATTCTTAATATATTTTAATAAAAACAATCTGAAAACACTTTTACAGGAAGGAATGAAAATAAATTTTTGTTACAGTAAGAGTCTTTGAGAGACTGGTTAGTACAGCTGTGAGTGTAATGTAAGGTCAGAAACCTGAAAATTGCTGGTTTTAGTGATGAGTAAGTGGCTTTCTTTTCTTTCCCTATTAGATAGAAAATGGTCGGCTGTGGAACTCTATTGTGAAGACCTCAGAAGAAATATCAATTTTTCCAGTCAGCTTTTCATAATGTAAATATAATTTGAGCTTTCCCAAATGGGCAGCTAAAACATGAACAAGCAGAAAAACCCATTTTGGACTGTATTTCTGCACCAGGCTTCACCTTCTGCCTCGGGAACTTATTAAAGGATTACAGCTGAAAAAGACAAGAGAAAGAAAACTTTGAACAGGAAGCTTATCCTACAATGAGAATTGCAAGTACATCTTGTATCTGCCCAGTCCTAGTTTGTCTCTGTTTTGTGCAGAGGTGTTATGGAGCTGCTCATCATGGCTCCATCAAGGTGACTAGAAATCAAACCAAACACATAGAAGGTGAAACAGAAGTACATCATCGTCCCAAGCGTGGATGGGTGTGGAATCAGTTCTTTGTTTTAGAAGAACACATGGGACCAGATCCTCAGTATGTAGGAAAGGTAAGGTCATTGTCTTCTTTTTGGTTTTGTTTTTGTTTTTCCTGTCCCCTGAAATGTGACATTGGTAGAGGAAAACCAGATATCTTCCTAGATGGCAACTCCTTCTGTAAAGGATTGCTATGTACGTAGACAGTGGACTTTCCAGTTGCCTATGTATAGTTTCTGTGTTTATTATAAAGAAAAAAGACAAATAAAAGTAAATACAATTAAGATATTAAAATATGATAAAATAGCACTTCTTCTGAGCTCAGCTAGATGTGGAGTGAGTGCAACTGATCCTCTTACATCAGATTCTGTAGAACCCCAAATACATGAGGCTTAAATATGTCACTACTAAAGATTTATCCAGGCTATTTCAGAATATAATTCAGTTCTACTTCATGGGATATTATAAATACAGTCTAGGCTCCATAGGCTATTCATTCCACTCTGAGGGTAGGGTAGAAAAGAACTCTTCCAAAGGGAAATCCTCTGTGGCTTTCTTCATAAAAAGAGGCAGCAGGTGTGTTACTTGTTACAGTTCCTCAGAAGGCTGTGAGAACTACAAGCCCTGCATTTGTGTTTTGACACATATAGTGACCTTCAGGCATGAAGTTAATGCTGATGCAGTTGTAGGCTGGCCATCTGAAGTCCGGCTTATGATGTGTAATGTTGTCTGTATAGCTTGGGTTTTAAATTTGCATTAAAATGACACAAAACTGTATATATAGCTTTATTGCAAGATGTATGACAGATGGAGCTTTTCTCCCCCGAATACTGTCTTTCAGCATTATGATAGAATTTTTTATTATGTAATGTAATCTGGATGAACCTTAATTTCCTTAATGAAAATGGAGAAAGATGTTGAATATGAAGAGTGAAGAAAGATGGTTAATGGGGATGAGGGCATGAAGAAAGAATTATTTCTTTTGAGTTTGCCTTCAGGTTGGGAATCCTGAAAATTCCATTTTACAGTATGAAAAATATCCAAGGAAACCAGTAGCTTCTGAAATCACAGATCTCTGGTAGCAAGGACTTTCATATTTGAACAGTATCATCTGAACTAAAAATAGTAAGTGGAGCATCTGTATTTAAGATACTGTTAACACAAAGACAAGAAAAAAACTTATTTAGTTATGCCAAACTTAGTAAAATACCAAGTATTTCAACATACTGAAAATTGTTGAGATTTGTGCAAGAAATGTAAACTGGGGAAGGACCTTTCTAAATGGAGACAGTGGGTTGCATTGAAAGACAAGCTTTTAAAATGGGTAAGGGGATGAAGATATATGCTTCCAGACCCATCTTAGATTGATTAACATTTCATGAATGATTTTGGAATAAAAGAAACATTTTACAAACATGTTGCTGATGCAAAGTTGTGCAGGAGAATCAAAACATTGTCTGGAAAGAGCTAGATACCGTAAATAAGAATTGAATATGGAGATACAGCGTAATCCTACAGGACAATATAATTAATTTCTGTTACATAGTACTGTTTTGTCAGGTGTAAGTGACAGATGAAGAGAAAGATCTAGTCACCAGATTAATTGTTGTGTTGACCTTAAGGAAGTTAAATATGATACTAAGCTGCAAAAACTGACATAATGAAAACAGAGATAAAGTGGTATTGAAGCCATTATAAAAAATAATGTTAACCTGTTTACTGTTCTGATTACTTTTGACTAAGAAAAATGAATTTATATATGGATCTATACAGAGAAAATTAAATACTGTGGGTAGGGTGGTGTTGGAGAATAAAATATGTTTAGTTACTCCCACAAATAATATTGGAGAACATGTGTTATTCTGTGAATGCACTTCAGAAGAAACCACAAGGGAAAGAGAACTATTTAAGTTGATTCAGCTTTTACTTGAAAAAAATAAGTTTTGGTGGCTATGAGTTAATTTAGAATGGAAATAAGAAAATAAGTGAGATTCTGAAAGTGTCTACTAATAGGAAGAAAGGAAACAAAGTCTGAAGGGGTTTCAAAGTAGAGTGTGCTTGTCTTTATGAAAGCATTTATAGACATGATTGCGTGCAAGAACAGAGGCCTGGATTCCATGAGCTAAAGGATGGTCCCTTTCAACTGTATGTTCCTGTGATAGCATTGTATATTTTCTTTCATCCTATGATCACTCTATTAATGCTACATTTAGAGAGATCAATGAATAGGATTTATTTTAATCCTTCATTGTCAGAATATGGCTACGTGCCTCGTTTGAGGACATTCCTCCTCAACACTTTACCGATTTTTCTCCCCTTTTCCTCAAAGAATTCCCTGCAGTGTTCACAATTTTCTAGTCTGAGTACTTCACGACATTAGTAAGCTCATCTTTGCATAAGCTTTGTGGCACATAGAAGCGTCTGCACTCTTGTTTTCCATTTGTTGTGATGGATCTGATGACCTGATTTACTGGAAAGGTCAATCGTATTAGCTCAGGCATATATTTGTAATTCAGTAAAAAAGGAAAGTGTGTCTGACACTGACATGATATTAGTAATTAGCAAAATTTCAGTATTGGCCATTGTGCATTAGTTCCTTTTTTATTTTGAAAAACAGATATTTTGCTGATGTTGCATTTATTTGTACACACCTCATTAAGGTCTCATTCTATGTGCCTGTAATTTGGCAAGAGGTTTTCATGCAAAACCCATCTGTTTATGAAGGAAGGCTATGTGAGTGGTGCCCTTTAATTTTAGGCTTCTGTTTGATGCTATCAATTCTGTCAGTTATTAATTCTGCAGACTACTCTGGTTCACTGGTGAGAGTTTTGCCATTTGATACCTGTCCTTTCACATTTTTCACACCCAATTTGGTAGTAACATCACAGAAAGCAGAGTCATTATGTAATCAGTTACAGTGATGTTACAGTCATTGTCATGGAAGTGCACTCTGAGGACAAGAACAGAGTAGGCCTGCAATGAAGTTTGTAAGGTTTCTCATTCTTATCATTAAATGACTGCCAAGGATAGGTTAATTTACTGCCATCATCTGTAATACAGCAAGCATTAGGACAACAAGTCATCATTACATTTTAATATCAAGCATATTCACATTCCTCAGTCATTGTTTCTTTTCTCTAAAAAAATATCATTTGTAGGCTGGAAATCCGTATATAATTAACCCATACCAGCCATCCTCATAAGGATTTTATAGGAACATGGTAAAACACAGGTTCTGCAAAAATGAGGTTGTGGTAGGAATGATCCTTTTGTAGATGTTAGGTAGTTTCTGCGGCTCTGGGATTATTGAACTGATTCCCTGGTGTTGCACTTGGAGTAAGTCTTCAGAGTTTCAGGCCATGTTTTCCTGAACAAACAGCTCCAAAAATAGTTTTGTATTAAAAAAGGTATCATTACAAAATCTAAAACCACAGTGAGTTCTTTTCCTAAAATGATGAAATATTGGGGGAGAGTTTCTTGAAAACATTTCAGTGACCAATGGTATCTAACAATGTTAGTTCTGACCGTGCTCATCTGTGGGTGCAAGTGTGTGCATAGGTGTGTGTGTGCAATGGAGAAACTGGAAATTTGATTAAGCAGGATCAAATATCCTTGTCTCAAATAAGCAGCTTGAATCTACAGAACTGAGCTTTCAGCTACATGAGACTTCTTGTCGTTTGCATCTTTGTGAGGAGAGCTGTTCTAATGAAAACATAGTCACAGAATCACAGAATGTTAAGGATTGGAAGGGACCTCGAAAGATCATCTAGTCCAATCCCCCTGCCGGAGCAGGAACACCTAGATCAGATCACACAGGAACACATCCAGGCGGGCTTTGAATGTCTCCAGAGAAGGAGACTCCACAACCTCTCTGGGCAGCCTGTTCCAGTGCTCTGTCACCCTCACTGTAAAGAAGTTTTTTCTCATATTCAAATGCAACCTCCTATGTTCCAGCTTGAACCCATTGCCTCTTGTCCTATCACTGGATGTCACAGAGAAGAGCCTGGCTCCATCCTCCTGACACTCACCCTTCACATATTTATAAACATTGATTAGGTCACCCCTCAGTCTCCTCTTTTCCAAGCTGAAGAGACCCAGCTCCCTCAGCCTTTTCTCATAAGGGAGATGCTCCATTCCCTTAATCATCTTCGTGGCTCTGCGCTGGACTCTTTCCAGCAGTTCCCTGTCCCTCTTGAACTGAGGGGCCCAGAACTGGACACAATATTCCAGATGAGGTCTCACCAGGGCAGAGTAGAGGGGGAGGAGAACCTCTCTTGACCTACTGACCACCCCCCTTCTGATACACCCCAGGATGCCATTGGCCTTCTTGGCCACGGGGGCACAGTGCTGGCTCATGGTCATCCTGCTGTCCACCAGGACCCCCAGGTCTCTCTCCCCTACACTACACTCCAACAGGTCAGTACCCAACTTATACTGGAACCTGGTGTTGTTCTTGACGAGATGCAAGACTCTACACTTGCTCTTGTTAAACTGCATTAGATTTTTCCCCGCCCAAATCTCCAGCCTGTCTAGGTCTCGCTGGATGGAAGCACAGCCTTCTGGCGTGTCAGCCACCCCTCCCAGTTTCGTATCATCAGCAAACTTGCTGAGGGTGCGCTCTATTGCCTCATCCAAGTCGTTGATGAATATATTGAATAGCACAGATCCCAATACCAAACCCTGGGGGACTCCACTAGATACAGGCCTCCAACTAGACTCCATACCATTCACCACAACTCTCTGGCTTCTTTTCTCCAGCCAGTTCACAATCCATCTCACTACCCGATCATCCAGATCACACTTCCTCAGTTTAGCCGTGAGGATACTGTGGGAGACGGTGTCAAATGCTTTTCTGAAATCGAGATAGACCACATCTACTGCTTTACCATCATCATCTATCCACCTGGTAATGTCCTCATAAAAGGCTATCAGGTTGGTCAAGCATGACTTCCCCTTGGTGAAGCTATGTTGACTGCCTCTAATTACCTTCTTATCCCTGATATGCCTAGAGAGAGCATCAAGAATAAGTTGTTCCATCACCTTTCCAGGGATGGAGGTGAGGCTGACCGGTCTATAGTTACCCGGGTCCTCCTTCTTGCCCTTTTTGAAGACTGGTGTGACATTTGCTTTTCTCCAGTCCTCAGGCACCTCCCCTGTTTCCCACGACTTGCCAAAGATGATGGAGAGTGGTCTAGCAATGACTTTCGCCATCTCCCTCAGCACCCGCGGGTGCATCCCATCAGGACCCATGGATTTATGGGTGTCCAGATTACTTAATTGCTCCTTAACCCAGTCTTCATCTACCAGAGCAGACTCCTCCTTTGTTCTGACTTCCTCTGGGGCTTCAGAGGTACAGGACTCTTCAGGAAAGCCTCCAGCAGTATAGACAGAGACAAAGAAGGCATTCAGTAACTCTGCCTTCTCTGTATCTTCTGTCACCAGAGCACCCACCTCATTGATCAGTGGGCCTACATTGCCTCTGGTGTTAGCCTTATCTGCAATGTATTTGAAGAAGCCCTTTCTATTGTCCTTGACCCCTCTGGCAAGGTTTAATTCTAAGGAGGCCTTAGCTTTCCTGGTTGCCTCCCTACACTCTCTGACAACATTCTTATATTCCTCCCAAGTGGCCAGCCCCTCCTTCCGTGATCTGTAGACCCTCCTTTTACACTTGAGTTTGCCCAGCAGGTCCCTGTTTAACCATGCAGGCCTCCTGGCACCCTTCCTTGACTTCCTACCCGTTGGGATGCACCGATCTTGAGCTTGGAAGAAGCGTTCTTTAAATGCTAACCAACTATCTTGGGCCCCTTTACCTTCAAGTACCCTGTCCCACGGGATTTCCCCTAGCATTTGCTTGAAAAGGCCGAAGTTGGCACTGCTGAAGTCCAGCGTTGCTATTCTGCTCAGGATTCTGTTATGGCCACATGAGATCCTGAACTCCACCACCTCATGGTCATTGCAACCAAGGCTGCCCTCAACCTTCACCTCTTCAACCAGACCCTCCTTATTCGTGACAATAAGGTCTAGCAGCGCTCCTCTCCTAGTTGGCTCGTCTACCATTTGCATCAGGAAGTTATCATCAATGCACTGGAGAAACCTCCTGGACTGCGGATGGCTGGCTGAGTAGGCCTTCCAGCAAATATCAGGGTAGTTAAAATCCCCCACAATAACCAGGGCCTGTGACTGCGAGGCTGCTACCAGCTGCCTGTAGAAGGCCTCGTTGTGAGAGCTGAAAGGGTTAGGGTCAGTGAATGCACTGTGGCCTGGTGAGGGGTCCAGTACCGACTGCACCAGCTCAGAGGAATGAAGATTCCCCTGAGGAATTTTAGAAAAAGTTGTTCTGTGAGACTTCAAGCTTTAACATTTCTCAGTTGCCAAGGCTGATACTGTTTTCATTTCTCTTGCATTTTCTGCATGCTTCCAGGTTAGATAATTCACATGTCAGGATACAGAAAACAAATAATTCTAGGAAAGAAGAGAAACAGAGTACATGTTTCAGTCTGTAACATTCTTCATGTTGAACCTTCACACCTCTTTCTCTCCAGACGGTCTGATCCTTCTGGTATTTCTTAAAAGTGAGTTGCACTGAAAACAGGTCATAACTACACATTCTCTGTCCTTTGTACTTTGGAGAGAGAAATAAACGTGCAGTGGTAAAGGGAAAATCAGTGTTGTGCTGAGGCTGAGTGAGGCATGCTCTTAGAGGGAATAGCAGAGGAATATAATGAATGACTGACACTTGATTTCTCTGTGGACCCTTTGGATCTCTGAAATACCAAATGTAAACCTCTTAATCTACTTCAGATGTACTCTGAAGGGCAAACAGGAGTAGATTTTCAGGTATTCAACTCTATGTTGTTTTTCAAGTGCATTTTTCTTCCCAAATTTGGGGGCAAGAGAAGTGACACTTGTTCTTAAGTTTTTGCTTGTAATTCAAAAACACTCTCAGATTTCTGTTGACTGGGAATATAAGGAAGCATGGAACAGTTGAAAATCAGTGTGAGTACAGGTGAGGGAAGAAGAAACTAACAGATTTTAAAATGTGCTGAAATGATTGTACTGAAAGTTAGATTGAAAAAGAAATCCCAGGTGTTGTATTGGATTTTCAAGGCAGTAATTCTATTAATTTGTTATTTTGCTCTTGAGAACAGAAATACAGCATACCAGACTTGTCATTCAGAAATTATTTTTGAAGGTAGTACAGTGACATGTCATTGCAATAAATTAGTTCTAGTACAGGAAAGTGGATCTAATCTTCCCTGATCATATCAAGGTGATTTCATGTCTGACATTTAATGACAGTAAGGGGAAAATATGTATACTTTAGAGTAAGTGCTAAGGAAGAAACAAAAGTGGAATTTTACAATTAAAATGCTTTTATTCAGTGTTAGAGGTTTACATAAAATAAAGCATATCAGATGTGTCAGCATATTAAACATAAGCAAGCAGTTCCAAAATTTATTCTAATTAAAAAAATGTTTTTCTTTTATGATAAAGAAAATTAAAAGGAAAGTGTAGATGTTATAGTCTAAACGTTTTGCATGTGGCTTGTTAGCCATTTTTGCCTTTGTGAAAAGGCACACGAGTGACATAATCAGCATCTAGAATAATGTGCGTCTCATTTTATATCTTTTAGGTTGCTAGCTTCACAAATAATGTATTTAGATAAAATAATTTTCCTCTACAGCTAATAAAAATGTGGTAGCAATAACAACCTAAACATGCAAGCACAGATTTTTCTGTTCTTTTGTAGATTTTAGTTGCTTCTTTAAGATTTTTTACTAGAATAAGCCTATGTAGAAAACAAAGGAAAAAGAAAAAGAGAGGAATTTTGGCTCAGCAAGTGTTAAAATCATATGTTTCATGTGTTTCGTGGGAAAGAGATTCCCTTTTTAATTCTTCCAGGGCTCTTTGAAATGGGGAAGACGGGCACTGAATTAATGCACTTAATATTTGAGCTAGGATTTTAGCTTCACAATTTTTAATTTGATTTAAGACTGAGAAGTCCCCAGCTTCTTTCAAATAACTTCTCAGCAAATCCATGAAAAACTGAGATTGTAGATGTTTGCACTGAAAAAGCAGAGGTTTGTATTTTTAATAGATCTCTTTTAATTAAAAAAAAATCGTCCCTGTTACAGTTTCTCCATAGGTCACTAACCTCAGATTTTATAGTACTTTCTGTTTACTTCAGTTTTTATGGTTTTCTGTGCTCTGACTACTCAAAATCAACTTCTTCCTTTTTACAGCATTTTCATTACGTTAGGTCATTAACCTCAGATTTTACAGTACTTTTTATACATTTCATCTTTATGCTCTTCTGCTCTCTGATTTTTCAGGTCCTAATTCTTGTCACCCTTACTGTTACTAAGTAACATTTTGATTTAGTTCCACTGAAGTTGATGGAAAGCCAACACTGATCATATAGAACAGTGCTCATTTTTTTATTCTCCTGCCTGTCTCCCACTGTTGCTTAGAGAGTGGCCTTACTAACAAACAGAGGAAATGTGCCCTCTCCATGTTACCTGCTGTCATCAAATCTGAGATCAGTATTGCACAGCATTATATGGTCCTATATCATGTTAGCTGTAGTAGAAAATATTCTACTGTATTTTTACAAAAAGCTAACTCAAGACTGTTGCCAACTCAAAAGCTTTTTAAAACAAAAATGTGCACATGTGTACTTGCTTTTTTTTGAGTTCTGTTGACACAGACATTTCCCTTTGCCACCTCCATCCTGATAGTAACCCAACCTTTATTCAACAACTGTTATTTCGTTTCTTTTTGAGGGATTGAGGGCACATTACTCAAATTCTACAAATCATAGAATGCTATGGACCTTTAGGTTTTATTTATTATTTTCAAAGTGGAATCTCAAAACATGCAAAGGTTATTTGGGGGGAAATCAAACTCAAGGTAAGAGAGTGCTTTCATCAGCCTGCTCAATCTGACTTTCTTACAGTGTTTGGCTATATCTGAGGTTTCCTGCAGCATAGTACTTGCATTGCAGTCCTTTGACAGAAAATGGCTATATACAGACTGACAAGGGCATTTTCATTTGACAGACCAGCCAAACAAACAGAAAAGCATGAATGCATTAAAGTTCAGTCCTAGTCCAAAGACACAGGATAAAGTGTTTACCTGGTTTAACTTCACTTAAGTCAGTGTGGAATTGCACCAGGAAGAAACTTGGTATTTTATGTCAAAACAGCAACATTGAATCTAGTATGTCAAAGTTATAACTGTTTTTGTGAGGAAGCTTTATACAGTCTGTCAGTTCTATGTTGCAAAACATCAGTTTGGTATGTGGAGACTGTTACTTCAATTAATGGTTTGAAACAATTTTGTCAAAGTGATCTAATCTTCCCTGAGATTCTTGTGGACTGAAAAAGTCTGTACACAACTTGACCTCTTGTTTTTTATTCTCTGCTTCTTAACCTTTCGTAATTTTGACACACCAGCAGCTGAAGTTCTGTGGCTTTTACATGTTCTTTACACTGAACAACTATGTTGATGAAACCGACTTATTTTAGGTAGAGCTGCTATTTCTCACTTAAACATCTTAGCACCAATTTTTTTTGTGGGGAAAGCCAGTCTTGTTCCTGCCTAAGCTATTTAAATTTTTAATTTATTAAATGGTATTGCCTTTAAAAACTAGACCAGAAGCTGGACAATGCTGAAGTTGTAATAATTTTTTTTGGGGGGGGGGCTGCTTCTCTATATGTTAGTAGTTTTTATCTTTTTGACCAACTGCAGAATATACTTCTGCATGAAAAATGGGATTTTTTTTTTGACTAGAAGGTCAGTGAGGGCAATAAGAAAACCTATGCCATTGGCAAAATTAAAATCTCCTAGCTTAGTAGTGGTGAGGAATATGACACTTATATTTTAAATATCTACTTTTCTGCTAATTAAATGACTGGAAAACTTCAAGGGAAGACAACTGAGAGAATCTTATTGATTTGTCATATCTATGTAAAATGACTATGTTAATCTTTATCTCATATTACTGGTTCTTGATACAGAGCCTCAGTGATGTTAATTATTATATTGACATTGTGTAACATTTAAATAATTTCTGCAGATTGAGAACTGCTTTACTCATGTTAGGTTTTTGAAATGTCAAAAGTTAGGAAATATCTGCAACACGAACAATCTTAATTTTGTGGCACACACAAACTTTGTGCATGTCAAAAATCATAGAGGGATACAGGTGTGGGATATTGTGAGTTTATATTCACCTTCTGAATAAATTAATCCATTACAGCTGCGGTGTACCCTAGACATTTTTTGACAGATTCCTTTTGCTTTTGAAACGAGATAAGTATTCCATGCAGTCAAAGGAAGGTGGGTTCCTTTGGGTTAGAAGATAAAGCTGTTGAGTTTGTCTTTGAAGTGAGTACTAGACAGATATTTTAAATTGTGCTTCTGTACAATATTTAGGTTAATTTGTAATGTGTACCATCTAGCACTAGTTTGTATTAAAGAACAAATAAAAAATGTCTGAAAGCAGGAAGTATCATGATTACTCAAAACCCCACGTACGTGTAGCGTGGTCACTGGTGAACTTCAGTAAAGGCTTCCCCTGCTGTTGTTTGGTTTCCCGTGAAAATTTCCTGGTCTTTAGTAATATACTGTTTCCTTCAGTCAGAACATTTACAATAAGGTTAGATTTTAATAGATTTCTCACTTTTATCTAGCATTTCTTCACACTGCTGGTAGGTAATGATGATCCCCTGTGACCCTCAAGCTTCTGTCAGATTTTGCTGGTATCATCCAAGGTTCCAAAAGCCAGGGGCCCCAGGGGCACCAGTGAGGGAGTGTGTGCATGTGTTGTGTGTTCTGTACAGCACTAAAGGTGTTGACTCATATGATTAATTTTAAATGTACTGCCTTCTCAGTAATTGCTTCTTTGCCTTATTAGATATGTCACGTACATGTAATCTTTCAGTTGTTGTGTCAGAATTATGTATAATGCTCAAATTGTATTCGTTTGTGTTCTAGCAAACACACATGTTCTTTAATTACAATAAAAATCTGTAAGACAATAAGAAGTAAAGGAGGAGATCGAAGGTTTAACTTTAAAACTTCTGAATTGTTTTTAATCATATAACACACAGTCTATGAGTCTAGAGTCACAGTGGTGAATTTCCAGATGAATCATCTTTGTAAATATTTCATTTCCAAAATACATAGGTTTTCTTCTAATTGCAGTGGAAAAACCAGACTGCAAAAACATGAAAGAATTATGCCAGATTGTCTTCATTTTTTTCCTCTTATCCGGATTAGCTGTGGTTGCTTCTTGACAGGCAACTAGTTTTCATTAAAATAGTTGTTCCCACAGGTTTATCAGCTGAAACTTAATGTATTTCAAATAACACCGAAAAGAACACAGACACATTTGTTTCAAAAGAAAGTATAGCGGTGATATCTGCATTCAGATTATGCTCAACTACTTACAGCCAGAAAACTGAGCAAAGGTGAATTTGTATGTCTGGGGCTAGAACAGAATACCTTTAAAATGTCTTTGTATTTTTATAATCTTGGGTTCATCTGCTAAAGACTCTATTCCCTCCATAATTTAGATGAAGTTTTATATAAGTCAAGTTGCCTGTACGTAGCTGTTCAAGACAGGACAGTTGTAAAGATGTCTCTCTGCAGAAAGGTGTTAATAAAGGACTTGTGGAATAAGGTCACCAGAAGAGCTTGTTCTGTTACTCAAGAGTAGTTTTGTAGTTGTCCTATATATTGTACATTTGTATAAAATTTTTATTTTACTTATTACAATAGTTTGAAATTTTCCTTTCGGTAACAAACAAACAAAAATCTCAGTCATCAGAGATAATAATTTATATTCATAAATTTACACTTGGGATTTACCTTGGGTTTGGTGTAAAATTAATTTATGTGGCATGGTGTATTGGTGTGCTCTTGTCTGTTTTGTTGCCAGATATGTGTAACCTTAACTGTTTCCAGAATGTATTTGTTTGTTTTGTTATCTTCCAATATCTCTCTGAAGGACTGAGAAATCTTGCATGTTAATTGTAAAGCACAATAACCCACCAAAGAAAGTTTGAGGAAAAACTTACAGTAAAAAAAATAAAAGTCTTCTTTAGAAATGTAAGGATGAGGAAGGCTACGAGAGATTGTTGTGCCGAAAGATAGGATATAAAGGGTATAAGGAGAGCAAAACAAGGCTGTTGCAGAAAAGCTACAAGACTTTTTTTTTTTAAAATCTCTTCACCATGGGAGAACTTGGGGAGCATAGCACTGTATTTTTATGAGGAATGCATCAAAAGAAGAGTCTCAAACTGAGGCATCAGTGGAAGAGGCTATGGAACGAGTCAATAAATGGACAGTGATTAATCACATGTACCTGGTGCAGTAATCTAAGAAGAAATAGCTAACCTGATAACTTTGATATATGAATACTTAGCTAATGCTACTACACTATCTGAGGACCAAATGGTGCAGTGATGTCCAGATGTCAAAAACAAAAAAAAACCAAACCCCCCCAAACTGAATAAAAATAAATAAATAAAAACGAACCAAAACTGAAGTGTGGGGAAAACCAATGCCACTTAACATTTAAAATGTTTGTGGAAAGCAGGGTGGATATCCAGGTGACAATTTTCATTAGTTATGCTAAGCTATTAAGAAGAGAAAATGGGAAAGACCAACCATAAAGAAATGCAGCAGAAGGATCTTCCAAGCCCGAGTGAAATTCAGTACAGAGAAATGTAGAGCGGGGCATATGAGCAACAACTGAGTTGAGCCATTTTCACTGAGGTGACAGTTACCACTCAGTAACAAGACTGTAAGGTTATATGAGTTCTAAGAAAAACCTCCATCAGGTAAGTGCTTAGAAACAATCCAGTGAGCAAACTGAATATTAGAAATCTTTAGGAAGGGGAAACACTACCAAATACCTTACTGTGTAAATCCACAGTACACCTGTGTCTCAAATGCAAAGCGTATTTCTAATTTCCTTATCCTTTTCCTTAGTCTTGCAGAAGAAATATTCCTGAGAAAGGCTACAAGGCTGATCAAATGTGTAGAATAGTCTCTGTATGAAGAGTCACTAATTAGACCATCAAACAGTCACCTTTATTTCAGAAACTCCACATTTTCAATTAACAACCTCAATTCTGGAATTATGTTTATTGACAGCTGTTGACTTTCTGAGTACAGGATTTTTTTTTTTTATGGGAAGGGATTGTTTTATTTTCTTGGAAGTAATAAGGGGAACACCTGAGGAGGGAAGGGCTTTTGTGACTGAGAAGCAATGAAGTGAAGTGGGTTGGATAGTGGCCTAGACAGTTGTGAGGAGTGTAAGGAATGTGAATCAGGAATGATTTATCACTTTCCTTCCTTCCCTCCTATAAGCAGTAGGAGACATTCAAAAAAATAGCATGACAGACTAGAAATAGAGAAAACAATGCAGTTCTTCACCTATGAAATTAGCAAAACTGCTTAGTATAGGATGCTCTGATGCTTAATGCCACATCAGTGTTCTTAATTAGTTCCTCAATAATGAATTGAGGTAATTCAGTAGGTAAAGACCATGGCACATTGAGATTAGGAGCGAGCCACAGTTTGACAGAAAAATCCGTACTTTCAAGAAGTCAGAGCTTCATGTCTGTAAATATAGATAGCTGAGCTTTAGCTCAAACAAATGTTAACAAAAAATCACATTTTTGCCTGTCACACATCTATATCACAAAGCTTATTTGTCGTATTAAATATTATTCCAAGCTTGATTATGTCAGAGGCTATTTCTGATGAACTCAGCATTTCCACTTCATCCTTCTTTCGTAGGTAACTTTTCCTCTACATGTCTATAGTATCATAAGCAAATCTTGTTTTATATTTTATTTGGACGAAGTGTTTTCTCCATTTTTCCTCTGTGTTTTATGACATAATTGTGACATGTTTCTTTCAGAGCACAAGGAATACATTTGTTATAGATAGTTTTCACACTTAAACTGGCAATTTACAGTGATTCATTCAAGGTTTGTTTTTAACACATTAATCATAAGGATCATGTAAAATCAGATGTAGATTCCAGGTAAAAACTGAAATATATGCATAGTAGTATTGGTTATAACATTGCAGTTTGTGGGGAGAAAAAACTCATACAACCCTAAAAACGCCTTCCATTTTACAAGTGACCAGTGACACTCCGTGGCTTCAGTATAGGGGACTGTTTAGGAGTTGAATCACATTGCCTTCTCTGATTTCTTTCTTTCCAGTTTTGACTTCAGGGAATAAATATTTGTTACTTCTGGAAAATCAGATCCCAATGAGAAGCCTCTATGTAGGAAACCCAAATCAGCAATACTCAGAGTTCTCTTCCTCCCATATCTTGATTCAAAAGCAGTGTTGCAAGATGTGAAAATTCTGTAATTGTTCTTAGTTGTGGCCATTTTCTTACTAATAAAGCTATTAACCTTTACCTTGAACTATACTGTCTTTCATCTATTGTGTATCATTTTCCCCTTGGCGAATCCATTGCAGAAAGCAATAGTTTTTGTTAAAGAGACAATTCTTTGTCCCTCAAATATAATGACTTCTCTGACTTCACTATGGATGTTGACTGTTATTACAGAGGTTAATAATAGCAGAAAGAATACGTATCACCTAATAAGGCACCATATACAAACATACTTGACTGGAAATCAAAAAGTTAGAGTAATGTTCCTCATTCTTTCACAAAAGAGATGTAAGAGATTAAGTAGCAATACACAATGCCAGTATTAATACACGGTAACCTTACTATGGCTATTTTTTCTTTTTATCTACTTAGATGTAGCTTTTGGAGAGGAGACATGATCTGACTATGTATTGTATAGATCATCTGAAAAAAGGAGACCGGTGAGGTCCTACAGTAATATAAGTACTCCTTATCTCTGAAGCTGCTGTTTCAGCAGAATTTAAATAGTTCACAGGGCTTGTACATTTACACAGTAAACAAACATTCTGTTTCATGTCTTGAAAGTGTTCTAAACTATAGGATATTAGTGTTCATTCATGTTGATTTTATTTTCTGTGGGAGAACAATGTTTTTCTCTGGCAGCCTTTTGTAGCAAACCACCAAAAAAAAAAAAAATCACTAGCTGGAAACGTGATACAAAGACCAAACCACAAAGTAAAAGTTTCCCTTCTGTCTCAGTAGTTACTAAGTAGTAGTTTGAAGGTTCCTTAGAAATTGCTAGAACCATTTCTCATCTCTAAAATTAATATTCCTCCTCCTCAAAGAAAACGAGAATTTATAACTCGCCGCCATGCAGGAGCTGTCTTCATCAATGTAATCTCCTATATACATTTGTAGGTGCAGTATTGGTTTATTAAACTGGAAACATCTAAATGACAACACTCTTTCTCCAAGAAAAATTGTCTGCAGCATTTCAGTCTATTGAATCCCAAGTAAAGTCAGAAAAGGCATCTTCTCAGTGTGTCAGTTTACAGACAGGAGAGCAAGAGTGCTCCAGTTTTTCAGCCCTTCTGTTTTACCTTGAATAATTTTCGTTTGAAATGCTCTTTTCCCATAGTATTCCTTCTGCTGTTCCTAGTCAACAGTTACTGTGTTTTCTAGCACCTGCATCCATCCCCCATCAGCGGTTCTATTAAGAAAGTGGAAACAAACTTTTTAAAATGTGTTGAGATTCTGCAGAAATGCTTTCTCCTCACTCTTCATTATCCAGCTGGATTCCCTTCACTTGCTGAAATTTCTAGGACTGCAGTTCCCAGTCTGCAGCAAATTGTGATTGCGTTTGCTGCTTCTGATCCTTCTTTGTCTTGTTGTACCTGTGACTCTAAAAAATCACCTTGCTCTGACCTCGTGTGGGTCCTTTGGAGTCTAAAAGGTGATTCAGTCTTCGTATTATCTCAGCTCCACGTAGCAGCTGATGAAATTTTATTAATGTGTGAACATAATAGTGTATGTTTGTGGGCACTAGAAGCTGAATGAAAGCTGTTCAATGCACTTTTCTTCAAAGTTTTGTCATTCTGAAACACACTAAATAGGAAGACGTGTGTTTCAGGAGTACATATTACATTAAAATGTTACAGCTGCATGAATCTCTAATGGGAAACAAGATAGAAGAAATGTAAATGAGGTTGGCTTGTATTGGCTACTGTCTAGATTCTTGAGAGATATTAGTTAATTCACCTTCACAGCATGCTTCTGAAACTTAGTTTCTTGAAGAGTTCAACTGAGGCATTGAGAAGTAAACTGGGTTCCCAAAGATCACATAACAAGAAGCCCATTCTTCCCATCTCAGCATTTATTTAAAAAAAATAAAATTCAAAGTTTGTTCCTCAACTTTGATTCAGTGAGTTGCATCTTTCCAGACCTCTCTTTCTCTAACATATACCCCCAGAGTACACATGAAGTGTCGGTCAGTTTTCCTAGCTTTTGGCACCACAACAGGCAAATGCTTTTTAAGTCAGATAGATGCAGATTTGTTACCAGTATCTACTCAAATATGCCTGAAGGCACGGTCCAGAAACACAAATCAAGAGAATTAACAAGCAGTGTTGTACTCTGAAATGTTCATCACTCCACTGAAGCCTGTAATTAACAGGTAGCCATGCAGTGTAAAAGAGGGCTCTGCAGCTACCATTTCCTTGTTTTCTTCTTCAGTGTGCAGATATTGTGCAGGGACAAATCTGTATCTCTACTGTCTTGATTTAGCAAAACATAAGCACTAAAGTGTTGAAGATCTGCAGCCTAATAGACAGTAGGTGTAGCATATCATCTGGTAATTAATAGCATCTAATATCATGTTACCATATTAGAGTTCTATGTGGTTATTCTGAGTTTCCGAAAAATTCTAGCAAACCATGCTAATGTGACAATAATTTGAATTTTACAGACTGTTTTCTCAGCTGATGTAAATGGCAAACATTGGATTTGTTATCTAAATTTTATTTGAAGATCTTGACACATCTGTAGAGAATAAAGGAGAATTGTATACAACAGTATTGTACATCGAGGTCTATGTCTTAGTTGCTGTTTATTTCATGTACCCTCTGAAGAGTTTCTGACAGAAACCAGTTATGAGTTTAGTCTGTGAAGATCTCCCAGAGGGGAGATTATGAATCAGTTTTGTATGGTAAGATGTTTTGGAAAGTGCACGTGGTTATAAGATGACACATGAAGAGCTTTGTTTCTCTTCCATTAGTCATGGGAAAAAATATAATGTGTGGAGCAAAAGTGTGTGGGTAATACAGAACAAAGGTTCTAGTAGCAAAAGGAAGTGCGAGTGTTGAAAGAACTTACCCAAGTGGACACTATGCAGTGTCTGTACAGATTAATCTCAGATTAACCAGAGTTCAGACATAAAATTACAGTGAAGTTGTTTGGTCACCCTTTAGGATATTTCATAACTTTTTGAAAGCCTTCTGATTTGACGCAGCTCTTTCAGTTCTGTCCCTCTTGCAAGAATACAGATCTTTTTTTTAGGCTTTTACATTAGTTATAGGAGACATGTCTGAATTTTGAAACAAATCAAAATGTTTAAATATGAAAATAAAATTCATTCCTATGAAGTTTCCATATCACCAGATCAGGTTTGCCTAGATTTTTTTTTCTTGCTGCCTTTCAAGTTAAAACAAAGCAGTTGCAAATCTAAAATGTTAAGTGTAGATCTGAAAAATAAAATTAAACTACAGAAGCTTTGGTCTTTATCATGATCAGTATTTCTGCTTTCTGGGAATTTTGCAGAACTCCAGACTGACCTTGGAAAGGTTCCTGAGCATTGCAGCAGTGTTTTATGGATTTTTATTAACATTCAGCCGACAAGCAGAAGCTAAATTTGGAATTGACTTTTGTTTGATAGCTTTTTGTTAAATGGAAGCAGCAGGACCTAGGTGAGATAATGGGTAAAAGAATCTGTGTTATTCGTCCACTGGAAGTTTCTAAGAGTGAAGGGACAATTCTTGACCATTCTCCAGAGCTTGGATGCCTGTCAGAGGAAACAGAAACTATGTGCCTGGATTAATCATGTGTGTGAGATGTACAACAAATATGACGTGGTTAATTAATTGGTTAATTAGTTAACCATCATGTTTGTTGATTAGATGAGTTGCAAATGTCTTGATTTATGGTCTTTGATAGTGATAATAGTGAATTTAGTTTCCTGACAAGGAGTGAAATTGACCACCAAAGGCATTTGTTTGTACATAGGTATGAAGCTCCAGATGAAAGAGAAGAAATTATTCCCAGTTCAATTAAAAGTTTAACTATATGGCTGGAAAACAGAATGTGTGTAGTAGGAGAATAACTTTTCTTTTCCTGATTGAGAATTAGAAATGTGCAACAAGAAGACTGTGTTATATTGTCTATATATTTCACTTTTCCTTTTTATTTCTTATTTGGTCAAAGATATCAAGGATATTTTCATGGGTCATATTCTCACATTATATTTTTGCATTGGATCTGAATATTGTCTTCTGTAGAGCCACTTTATTCTGTGTCTTAATGTCTTTAAATTGGGGTTGCTTACTAATTTTTTTGTGTTTTGCTTTTACCAATGCTTATCATGTTAAAATAAGTTAAAATGATTATTTTTTTTTTTTAATTGGAAAGGAGGGAAGAGGATGTTTAGCCTTGAGGAACTGGATAGTGTTCTGAGAGCGGGGTGGCAGTGGGGGAAGACAGCATCTGAAGTCGGGAGATAGAACATCAGAAATCACTGCTGAAAGGTGCTCCCTTCACTGACAGGAGTGGGTTTTTTGCCTTCTCCAGGATACTGTTAGGTCTCAGTCTCCTGTGGGGAGCATTCTCTTACAGCTCAGGACAGCAAGAAGGACAACACGTGGAGCAGTGGTGAGTGATTAGCCAAAAGAGAGAAAGGATGAGGCACAAGTATGTGTAAGAGAACATGATGAGATGGGATTGACAGCCAGAGCTGGAAGCATGAGGACTGTGAAAGGAGTGCAAAGCTTCAAGTCAATTTTGGCTTCACCATTACATTAGCATTGAGTTACCAGCTGCAATTATGAACCAGAATGAATGATCTCTGAGATCAGATTGCTGAAACAGTGGAAACGAGAATTACTTAGAGTCACTACTGTTACATTTTTGATAGTATCTATGAGTTGAGTAGTCCTACTGACTGACATTATCTTTCACAGTTTTAACATTGTCCTTTTAAAAATAATAAAAGAATAAAATTTTGTACGGTATCCATCAGTGTTCAGATACCTAAAAGCATTGGCACTGTTCCATTCTGTCCTGCCTGGTAGCTGCAAAAGGGAAAGAAGCAGCTTCTGTCATGCTTGGCTTAAAAATGAGAAAAGATGGAAACCCTCTAAATTGGAGGATCCCCAAGCATTTGGGGAGGTCTCACCACTCTGTCAGTATGGTGGGCAAGAGATGAAAGGACACATATAGCAAATAAATATGTATTCTCATGAGTTAAAAATACATTTTTTTCTTTCAATGTTCCTCCATAATTAAACTTTACCTCAGTAAAAACTTGGGTTGTTGTTTTCAAAAGTTTTTAAGTTCTTTAGATGATCTTGTGTTGTATATACAGTATATGTGCATAATGCAGCAGACTATTGCCCAGTTGTGTGTATATGTATCTTAATTAAGAAGAGTAATTAGCACATGATAAATGCTCTGAATAACACTTCTTAAGAAATTTAAACTAGAACAACCTCTCTTAGATGATGATTGTTTTTTTGGTAGATTTTGTTTGGCTCAAGAAAAATGTGTTGTGGTAGTATTTCAACACTCCTGCCTGTAAGATAAACTTGTGTTGCTGATGTACAATGAAATAATGATTTCCTGAAGATAGTAGACCCTTTTTCAATGCTTTGTAAATTCTGACTTTAAATGTTGAGAGTCTGATTTCTTCATAGAATTAACTAGTTTACCTATCCTTAATCAAGGCAAGATCACAGATTAGAAGGGGGTGTTTTATATGTGAAATAGCTAAAATGTTTGTTTTTTTTTAAAAGGCCACAGAACTGTAGGTCAGAAAGAAACCTCAAGAGATCACCCATTCTACAACCATAGCCCACTATGGGACCAACTATGACTAAACCTTTCCTAACAGATTTTTGTCTACTCTGTCTCATTTAATCAGTACTCTTTTTGCATAATCTCATTCATTCATTCACTCATTCATTCATTTTCTCCCCTGCTCTCATTTCTCTTTTCCCTTTTTTTTTGGTCTAAGCTGGTTGTCCATATGTCAGAGTTACGTGTATATTGACTACTGAAACTACATGCACAAGTTGGGGATGTTGGAGGGACATAACTGTCATCATCACAAATGAAAATGAAGTCATATCCAGAACTAATTAGCTAGAAATGCTCATCTAGCTTTGCATGGTTGTTAAGTGCGTAGTTATTAAGTGCACAGGACATCAGAAGATGTCCCAAGAGTCCCTGGCGTGGTATGGTGCATGCGGACATTCCAACGCCCAGTTAATTGTTTTCTGGAGCCCCTGAGCCAATGCAGCTTTTGCAGAGAGAGGTGCCTCTTCCATGCAGAGGCTCCTTGAAGAAAACATATATAGACTATTGGAAAAAAGGTATTTTGAATCTAAAAGTCTTTTACTGTATGTATTCATATACAGTAAGCCATGCTTACTGCTGTTCAGGGATAGGTATGAAAGTTCTATATTCACTAGAAAGAAATTTGCTGGTTTATTGTCAGGTACTATTTTGTTTCTGTTTCACAGGCTTTCTTTTTCCCAAGGACATTTTTAAGACCAAATGAAATCTGAAAATTAATTATTCTAAATGAGGAGAAAAAAGGACAGAACTCACAAAGCATAGCATGAGTTGTGTGTGTGTAATATAAGAAGTAAAATTACACAGTCAGAGGTAAAGCACTAATACTGTAAAACACAAATGGAATTAATCTGTAACTAGGTGTGCTAATCCCAATGTACTGTGGGCTATGAAACTGTTTTCTGAATTTTTTTCTAAATTAAATTCTGCTTTCACAAGGCATTTTGAGAATTTCACAGGCAAAGATTCCCTTCAAGTGCTAAATTTCTCAATAACAGCATGATACTGAAAACACCACTTCCAGGGAGGAAATAAATAGCATGAAAACTCATGCTTTACTGAATGTCTGTGTCCTTGGTGTTTTTCTGCAAAGCTGTTATCACAGCCATATCATGTGCTTCAAGAAGACTGCTGGAAGCTTTCTTCTTTATATTAGAAATACATGCAGAATTGTGAAAATTGCCTTAAATCAATGTTCCAAGAAAATGCAAAATGAGAGTTCGGTATTCTAAAATATTTGTATTTCTAAGCTGTCTTTCTCAACTTGATCAAGATTGCATGTGTGCTGTATATGTAAATAGGTGTACATCTGCCTTCACAGAATTGAACACGGATATTTTGGTGAGGGGGAGCAGGGCATGTTTTTAAACTGAAAATTCATTTGTTGCCTACCCATGGAGCCTTTGGATGTGTTTAGGAAAGGCTGAAGTATGGATTGCCCTGAGACAGAGAGCGCCTTAACTTTGAATTATTTACTTTAATGAAAATTCCTGTTAGCTACCTTAATTCTAAAAGCAAACAGATTTGGTTTTGTTTTTTTTAATTAGAATATTTCAGATTTAATCCTACAGCAGTGATAAGTGCATAAATTTTTACAATTATTAGTGAATATTTCCCTATATATTGCTGCAAATGTAGACTTTTTTGACATATATATTTCTATAACCCTCTATTCTCTGTACAGTTTCGCATCCAATCATCCTCCCAAAATTCTCAAACCCATTCAGCAAAAATGTTAAACTCTAGAGGCTGATGTTTAAATTTTCACGTATCCTCGACATCGCAGCTTATCAGTACATTCAGAGTAAACGCAGTTGGAGGTGGGCTTTTAGAAACTGTAGTGCGTGTGGAGCCTACCAACGGCTGAGTGTTACAGGCTGGGATGCATAGGATAATACAGGGTAAAGGAGGGAAAACCAAAAGCAAATCAAGAGTCATGATGACAGTTTTTGAAACACAGAGGGATATAAAATAGCCTGAAGGACTTGAGGGGAAGAGTTCGATCAGATGGGGATGTGATATCCTGAGGTAGGGAGTGGGACTTCTGTCTTTTTGGAGTAAAGGTTCAATACAACAACCATTTGCAGTTTCAAGGGGAGGGGCGGGGAGGGAGGAAATAATTCCACCCTGAAAACTCAGTCTGAACTATTGATTTAAGAAAGCTGCTCCCTTTAATTTACCATACCACTGAGTACTCGCAGCTCAGAATTCAGCTTGTTTGAGAGGTCACTGCTCCCATCCTGATCTCACTTACGTAGACAGCTGGGCCTGAGCAAGCAATTAATAAGGTAATAGCCATCCAATGTTTTGAGAACCATCTTGTCCTGCCATTCATGACCTAGTGTGAATTAACACTACAGAGACTTGTACTACTTAGTACCTATGTAGTACTTTAGCTACTATCTGCAGATGTCTGCAGATGTTGCTGACAGCTGAAGGATAATTTGTTAGCTCAGTAGGCCTTCATCCTCAGAATAGGACACATTGTCTCCTTTTGTTCCTTTTTCATTCATTTTTAATTTAGTCCTGGGTCTGAAGTGAGCAACTCTATTTTTTAATATCTGTATCCAGATAATTTGCCATTACTTTAATGGTATCTGAGTAGTGCTATTTTGACATGGCAAAACATTATATATCCATGTCAATGTGCTTGGTTCCCAGAAATGCCAGATACTTCAGATGCAGTAAAACAATCATATTCTTGAATATATAACAAAAATGAAATAATTTAGTACTCTTCTAACTGTGGATATAGGAGGTTATTCCGTCACACACTCTCCCTTTTTTTTTGCCCCCCCCCCCAGTTCTGAAGATCTGCGGTCTGAAAGTAAAATTTTCTCTCTTTAAGATGTTACCTATTTTTATTTTAAGATTTATACCTTGTTATGCATTATATGTGTCTGTAAAATGTATAATATGTGCATTATAAATCAAAGCAAACATCCTGGAAATTATTGAAACAATTGAAATTTGAAAATATTGAAACAATAACTATTTTCCTTAGTTTTATCTGCCAGCATTGATGGCCAGAGCCAAAGTCCACTTGCATGAATGGGATTTCCTTCATGTTCTGCATTTCATAATTCAAAAGAAAGGAAAAGTGTCAATGAAAGTGATAAGCAACAATTCTGAACCCACCCCAAAGACATAAATGTTTCTTCCTTATGTAAAGCATAAGGACCTGTCGAATTCAGACCACAAGCTGTCTGTAAGGATAAGTACTTATTGTTTTTTTTTTTTAAAAGCAATCATTTGACGATTAAATAAAAATAACCGTGTTTAAAATACACAGATTTTTCCCTTTTCCTGTTTCTATGCATCTGTAGGAAAAGTCAGGCATCAAATAATGAAAGTTAGAAAATTTAGTTTTAAGAATATTTACCACAAATTATAACAAGCAATCTAAGCCGTTTGCAACATTTTCAATATGACTTATTTTAGAAGTAGTTGTGAGCCAAACAAATAAAACTAAACTGGTTCAGTGCTAGTGTTACTAAACTTTAATGGCAATGATTAATGCCTGTTCTTCAGAATGTAGATTTATTTTCCTACAAGGGCAAAATGTGTCTCACTGACATTTACAGGGGAATAGCTTTGATACAATCTTTCTTGTTTAACTTCTCCTATCCCTATCTGTTGTGATGCTGAATACTTACTCTGTAGGTTTACCCCTCATGCGCACCCAGGAAATTCTCCACAGTGTGAATTTGTGCCTGAACAAAATTTTTATTTGTATTAACAGAAGGGGTGGGAGGCAGGAGGCATTTCTGTTTTTCTCCAGAGTTTTCTGGAGCACACCTTTAGGAAACGTGAAATCTACTACATTGCTAACATTTGTCTCAGTTTTCTTTAGTTCTGAGAGTACAAAATTGTTAGGGTCAGAAGGAACATATTTCCAGCTGATTTAATAATGTTAAAAATCATCACTTGAGAAAAAAAAATAGCTGAGCTCTTATCAAAATAAAATTTGTATTTCTGCTGCCTAACCAGCAGTCTGCTTTCTTGCCATGAACTCTGGTGTTAGGGCTACTCTGCACTAGTGAACATAGTAACCTAAGAGATTATTCCTTATCTGGAGTAAATATGGTTTTAGCAATATGACTAATATTTACTCACTTTAGCATGACTGAATGAAAGCTTGTATTCAGTGGGTGTTTGAAGTACCAGGCTGTGTATTTTTGTTTTTATTTTTTACTGAAAAAGAATAAATATTTTTCAACTTCCTAGTGTTGGTGAAATAAGATTAGAAAAAAGACACTGGAAGATACGAATAGGAACCCTGGGCCTTCTGCTAGGCCATATGGGCACTTCCTCCTGGGCTCCTTAAATGTAAAGGAGACAGTCTGTTACGGAAAATGTGTTAATGAATTAACTGTACATCTAAAGGAGACTATAGGTACTCTGTCTTGACACTTCCTTGTATTGCTAGCAAGAATGTAATAGATATACTAATGGTCATTTTAATTGCTTCCTCTAATGAACTGTTTTTATATTAATTTCCCTATCATTTTACACATGTTGTTTTAAAGGATCATTTGAACCTAACCATTTCTTTGGCAGCCAGTACCTTTAGAGATTGTAATCCTATTCTGCCTGAACACTTTTTGGGAGGGGAGAAGGTGTCAGAGAGTGTCTGATAAGAAAAATCACTGAAAAGTTCATGATTGTTGTGGTTTAAACCCAGTTGTACTGTCCCACTTGGTGGGTGAGTGCAAGGTTTCTTTTCTTTTGGATCTCTGTGTGGTAAACTGGAACACCCGGAACAATGCTTTGAGATGTTCAATTAAACAATAATTTTATTAAAAAGTTGTAGAATGTAAAATGTACAATGTAGCACAATTACAAAAGATAAATGACTCATCAGAGAAAACTTAATACCATCACCCACTGGCAACACTAAAATTTATAATGATGTGACAACTGCTAACGATGCAATGATATGACAATTACCAACAATATCGAAGACCCACAACCACTTATAAAGCTTCCAATCATATATCAGTGCTAAAATGGTCAATCACTTATCACAATGGGGCTTCTCATGGAAAGTTGCTGAACAAGCCCCAGAAGGAGCAGGAATAATCTTTTAATACTGAAACTTGTAACAGTATGGTGTTACCCTTATGGGCCAGAAAAATTAGTTAGAGGCAGAGGGACAGAGAGAAAGATAAGAGAGAAAGAGAAAAGGAAACTCAAAAAGAGAAGGCAAATGAGAAAGAGAGGAGAGACAGAAAAGATTCTGGAATAATATCACCACCCTTGGATCCAGTGATGGGCTCTGCTCAAAATTGTGATCCTCAGATGGCAGGCGTGCACCATGCACCTTCCCATTGTTTATTCACCTTTTATAGACAAGAGTTCTCAAGTGTCTGCCTAACTTTCTTCAACTAGAATAAGAAGTGATGGAGGTATCTCCTTAAATTTTCTAGAAGGAAAATTAGCTCTAGCCCAGCTGAAACCAGGACAGTGATAAATGATGGTATTGGTATGTCAGCATACACACAACAAGCACTGAGAAGTGGAATATATTGCCTCAAAGTGTGAATAGTTTGTTTATGGAATTTAGTGTTCTTGTAATACATTACAAGTATTCTCCATTCTCCAGTATTTCCTGAAGAAAGGTCAAATTTTAACAGACTTTTTAAAAGAATGTATTTTAATAAATGATAGAAGTGAATGGAATGACATGTCTGGGATTCCTTATATGAACAGAAACAACATTAGTGTTCCCTATTGGAATTAGATTATGATGAATATATAACAGTATCTAATGAGAAACTTAAATTTTGTGTTAAATGTAGCATGCAGAATATATTACTATTTGTTTTAGTAAATTGATGAGGCTCTGACTTGCATTGTTAAAATACTTCCTGTTAAACACCAACAAAGGGTAACTGTGGAAGAAAGTACTTCTCAACTACCCTTTTCTTGTGCTAAATGATAATTCAGTGGTTGGGATTTGTCTTACCTGAAGACAAATGAAAACAAGTGACTTTACAATGGACAGCAAAGAACATAAATATTTTTTCAGTGAGAAATTTAGAACTTTGAGAAGATTTTATTTAATTTTTAAAGATCCATATATCTAAAGCTATGTAAGATAAATTCTTCACTTTCCATGTTTTTTTAACATATGGGAGAATTTTAATGTAAAAATCATTGCTCTGAAATATTAGAACATCAAATATTAGACAATTTTGCATCACAATTTCAGCTGCGGATACGTGGTTCATGGACATAGATTCTTCCTGTATATCCTGTTATACAAAAATATACCACAGCTGTGTTAAAAACAGACATTTCATGGATTCAACTGAGGAACAATTAAGCATATTTGGAATCTAAATGTGAGTTTCTGAAAATTTGGAGAACTTGGTGTCTTTGGTTGCTATTTCAAAAGTCTAGCATCATTTCTTCTCCTCATCATTAACGTGTGTTGTCAGTCACAATGGAGAATGCTTGTTGTCCATGAAAGGATGGAAATGCTCTGTACTGGGCTGAAAAGATATTGTGCAGGACCTGCACCTACATTGTCAGGCAGAAACATGTTACCCAAGTCCTTTATGGGAATGCTGTTCACTAAAAATACCAGTCAGTCATAAATTGTGACTTGTGTTTTACTTGTCCAGAAGTTGTACTGAACCAAATGTAGATAATGAGGGGTTTACTCTGTTTTACAATCAAAGCCTTGCAGTGGTGGCAGTACAGATGTTTATGGACAGGTGAGGGTTGTGTTGACTCTAGGAAAAATACAGAAGCAGTAGCATGCAACCTCTTTGAAAAAAACTGTGCTTTTTGGTAAGAATTACCTGATTAAAAAACCTTGAGCTCAGAGATTGTAGTACTTCTTGATAATCCATTTATTAAGTATGGAAAAACACAGAACAGATTCCTGAAATCCCCCAGTTTACGTCCACAGGAGATCCAGAAAGCTTTTGTAACAGTTCATAAAAAGCATACCAAAGTTAAGGTCAGTTGTCTGCATTCCCATTCACGGGGGTTAATATGTTCCCATTTCTTCATTTCTACTTGTTAAAGTAACAGTCATGGCAACTTTGTCACTTTCTTATTGCCGTCGTTACATGACTTAATTCTGTGGAGGGGACTAATGATAGGCTTCTACTATGGACATGGATCTTCTGATTTACCCAACAAAGATGTTGAAAGTATCATAGTTGTCATCCTCCATTATCAAAAGCTCTAGTGACCTTTTAAAAAAATTTGTGGAAACATTTCCTCAGCAAAATGATGCATGGCTCTTTTCCTATGTCGCATAGTACTTTTTGCTTCTAGCAAACAGCAAGAGTACTACATTATAGGAAAAAGGTGCCTGAGATAGGAAAAAATAATATTCTCTTCTAAAGGAGATATAGAAGAAGAGTGATCACTTGTGAGATACATAATGGAAACTATACAGAAGCAATTTTTTACAAATTTAAATTTCACCCAACATGAAGACAAGCTGTGGACCACATAAAAGACATGAAATGGCACTCCAGAAGTAAAACCGAAACCATGCCTTTAAATGTTAAATATTGTAGAAACAGTGAATCAAAACCTCAGTGGATCAATATTCTGATATTCAATATTGTCATACCACTTTCTAAGATTCAAAAAGCATATAACAAAGAGCTATTAACAAATAAAATGACAAAAAGTCCACAAACCTCATTAATAAAATCATGCATTTCTGTTACCTAGAAAAGTTCATTAACATGATAAGGAGCTCACAAAAATACAGAGACTAAATTCTTTTGAAACAATGATCTCTGCAGTTCTTGATAAGGCATGGTACCATGTTTTCTTTCCAATTTCTTCAGAATGAAATAACTTTTTCACCTGAAATAGAAGCCATTGAACAGTAGCTAACCTGTTTTCTTTCCACAGTTTTATAAATTTCTCAGCAAATTAGCTTCAAAGACATCAAAACCAAAAACGTGTGAAAGATTTTTGGAAGGATGGGATAAAAGGGAGCTGGTAAATTAATTATCTCTCCTTGAACTTTTCCACATAATATTTTTTTTCCTGGTCAAACTCTGTAATTGAGTAAGTAATTGAGTCCCTGCCATAAAATTTTTTCTTGATGATTTTACATGGCTCACAAATATTATATCAGAATATCACACATTTATTTTTATCTTCACAATATTATTTAGGAAGAGCAAAGGAGAAAGAAGTAATTTAGACTGTCACATGGGTACACCAGAGTTGTTTTTCCACAGCTTGAAAATGAACATGCTGTCTTAAGATCTTTCGTAAACAGTATGTGCTGTAGCACTGTCAGACAAACAAGCAAGCAAATAAATAAATCACACTTTCCATGAGAGTTTGAGTACTATTACACTTACAGCTCTGTGCTCCAGTGAGCTATTTCTATTACTCCTGTTAATATCAGGAGAAGTTGTATACTTGGAGATCGCATGTAATCTGGAATTCGTTGATCAGGGGTTTATAGAACTAATAGCTCTTTCTCACTTGGAAAAATCTGAAATAATCCTCTAGGTTGGCATTCCTGTTCACTTCTTTTTGGAAGACACTGTTACAATCAATTGTGTTCCCTTTTTCCCTCTGTACTGCAAATGAAAAGGAAAAGCAGAGTTTGATTGTCTCCTTGTGCATATAAAAAAAAAAAATACAAGAAAAACTGCAATGAGAGTAGCTTGCCTGAACAAGCACCAGAAACGAAGGTCAAGAGCATCTGTAGAAAGTCTTTAGAAGCAGTATGTGGAAACAGAAACGGTATTTTCAGTCTATCGTTGTTACAAAAGTGCAGTGTTTTCCAATGAAGAATAGCTTTTCACTGCTTCGGTGAAGTTCCAAGCCCCAAACTCTTGCATCTCTTGGTGTTTTGATTCTTTTGTATGAAAGTGGGATTACTTCTCCAGATGATGCGAGTTATGGTATTGGTACCTAGGACTGCTTTTTGCATCTGTGAGGTTTAATGGATCTGTGACAATGTAGCTGAACGTAATGCATTTACAAACATAGCAGTGCTTCAGTGATTTAACTAAATTGGAAGTTTGGAAGGCCTGTACCAGAGAGTAGTATCACGAACTGAAGCATTTCTTCTGTATGCTTGTGACCTTTTATAGGAAAGAGAATATTTTTAGAAGTGCTTTATACTGGCGTAACACCTCCTTATTGTAATTTCGTAACAACACAAACTGAAATAAAATATTCTTCTTCCAATGGTGATGTAATGTGACCAATGCTTCTTTCTGAAACAACATCATTGAGGCATTTGAATTCAAACTTAGTCAAATTTGTGGTCCTTCTACATGAATCTAGAAATCTAGGTTGTTACCACAATTATGGATTTATTGATTGTAAATTGAGTTTTTGGTGTCTGTGAGGAGATGTTGAAAACTGAAGACTGCTCAGTTTTATTTATTTGTCTAGATAGCGTGAAATAGTTTTTTGCATAGTATTTGGATAGTATTGCAAGAGCAGAATGCTATGAAGTACTATAACATTGACCCATGCATTGATTACTTGTTTGTGACCATTTAAGCCAGACTTTTGTCTACCATACAAAGAAATCTAGTAGAAATCTGCTCTAGATCTTCAGAATAATTTGGCTGAATGTAGCAATGAAACATTCATTTGAAGTCCAATTTTAATATCTCATAATTTAATTTACCTTTTTTTTTTCCTTATTGATGATGTTTTTTATGATTGCATGGAAAAAGATGAGTTTCTAAATGTTCTGAAAATTTATAGCCCTCCAGGAATAATATTTTTATGGCTTCAGGAATCCATCCCCTCCCACTTCCTCTGGAAACTGCAGAGTTCAACATTGTCTAATGAGATCACAACTGGATAGACCAGCGTCTGGTATGGGGCTTTCAAAATCTGAATTGTTTCCTTATTCTGGGTAAATTTGGTAGTCCAAGTCTGTGAAACTGGATTACTCCTTTTTGAGAATACTTGCCCTTCAAGGATACTACAAGATCTAAAAAAATGCAAGATCTGTAACTAAGACCCTTAATGATTTTTCTTATTTAGTCAGCTATGACAGAGTCAAGCACTTGTCTTACACTATTATCTCATGGCCATTCTGCATAAGAATCACTGCAGATGAACATTTCATGGGTTAAAGGCAATATGCTTCCACTCTGAAACAACTGTTCTGGTTATAGAGAGTACTGGGGAATAATGAGTCTTGTTCTGTTTTGTGTTTTAAAATAATCTTTTTTCAAATAAGACCCCCAAAAAAGACCATCTTAATTTCAGACATGTTTTAGAGTAATGGTTCAATGAGTTGTAGTCACTTAGCCCTGGGGCCTGCAGACAAGTATATTTACATAATTATATTTTTAGGAGACTCTGATTAGCATGTTCTGCAACAGGATATCTGTCCAGCTCTTTAAAACCCGTAGAGCAAATATGCTGTGTAAATCCTACTTAAAAAAAAAAAAATGTAGTTTCTATGCCCGTGGTAGCATTTGCCCAAGTAAAAGATGTCTAAAATGAAAGCTTACTGCTGTGAAGAGTGTTCAGATGAAAACTTTTATCAGAGTGAAAGTATTTTTCTTCTGTATCGTTTTAGACACATAGTACACTGAAAGCACAATTTTGGGTGCTATTTTTCTTGAAAGTATGTAGTGTTCTTTCAAAACAAAACAACAGTTTTATACATAAATGTATATTGTGTTGTTTTAGGATTTCATTTTCTATTTTTCTTGTCATTCACTTGTGTCTTCCTTTTATACAGTGAAAAAAATAGAAGCTAATATTGAGCACTTGTGTCAGCTTTAGTACGCCTGAAGTTATTTCAGATGCGATTGCTTACGCACCTGCATACCTCTGCCATTACCCAGTCTCCCCACTCTTTGCAGCAGCAAAGGAGTGGACTTTAGATAAGCACATCTTGCAAGAACAGATGTTTGTATGCTGTAGTGTTATACCGTGAAGTTAATACTGTTTCAGTTGTGCTTTTCCTGGATGATTGCAATCCAATTATTTTTTTTTCTATCGGAGAACACCCATTCAGCAGATGGGGGCAATTGCAATTCTGTATTTTCTTCCTCTGTTTGACAAGGGTGTGGAATAGCTTCTTCTCGATTTGTGGACACTGCTATGGATGATACAGTTATCTCCCAGGCTAATGATTCCCTCTGAGAATTCCATCAAAAGGTGTGACATTGCCCAGAGCAGTATATTTCATTAAAACATATATTATAGCTCAGACCAAAGGAAGCAAGTCTGCGGCAAATCTGGGGATGCTTTTACTGCATAGGCACAACGAACATTTCAACAGTATCAATTAGACTCTGATTTTGCAGTGTGCACCATTCAGAATAATTTTATATACGGTTTTTACTACTACTAAGTTATTGTATAATCTCTTTTAAATTACATGTTGTGTCTACATAAACATCAAAGGAAGTCAACATGATTGTAGCTCTTATTAGAGAGAAGATTAAAATATTTTGTACTTGCTGTTTTCATGTTGTACCATTAATTCTTTATACATATCTACATTTTGATATTTTTAGTGAAGCACTAAATAGTTCTGCATAACAAAAGTAAAGTAACATGCATATGTTCTTTTAATACATTCTCCTGTGCTTTGCTAAAGCTCATAGCTCGTGTTTTTTAGGAATAGTTTTGTCATTCCTCTAGGTTGGGCATATGCTGGTAGGCTTTGCTGTGCTGGAGCCCTCTTGATGTCTGGTTAAACTGATTGGCAATGACAATGGAATTGAGAAGGGGAGGTTCTGCTGCTCTCCTTGAACGAACATGGTGTTCCCTAACTGGAAGACAATACTTTCTTCAAAAGATACAATGGTGATGTCACTACCAGAACTCAGGTTTTTCTTTTGGAATTCTGTGCTTATTATTTTTGTAGTTTGTTACTTATCTAGAGTAAGTTTAAAGTGAATTCTATGCAGTTGTTTCAAAATAATTTATTTGTATGTAGATAACCACTTCTACTCTGATTAAATTCATTAGGTTAGTGCAGCAGTTATAGATTTTTTTTCAAATCAGCTTTAAATTTGAATTTAGTATGTGTATGGGAATCTCTTCACAAAAATTTGTTTCAACAGAACAGCACATATCTTGTATCCAGAGCCAAGAATTTATTGGTAGTCCAATTAAAATATTGTAAAAGTCATTACTAGTCCACTTAAAACGCCACCCACACAACACACCAAGAATCCAAATTTTTCAATTAAAGCAAACAGGGTGAAACAGTCGTACAATTAAATCACCAATAGACAACTCTTCTACTTTACAACTGTCACCTTATCCAGGCTTCTTTCTTGTTCTTCTTGTCATTCATGGTTTCCTGGTCTTGGCTTGTCTTCCTTAGGCAAGCGCAGGGGAGTGTGTGATGGTCACTGTGAGTTGTTAGCATCCCACATTCCCAGCAGGAGCAGGGTGATGGCTTCGTTGTCAATTTTTTGATTGATTTTATAGTACTTATTGGTGTGCTTTTTTCCTGCTGAGCTCGACTTCTGTACTGTCCAGTCGTTTCTGCCTGTTGGTGGTCATGTGCTTGACTTTTGAGGAATATGTATACTTAAATGTTTAGATGTATGATGTGTTTAAGCATTAGCAAAAACAATTAAGTAAAAGATGTATGAAGATGAAGGATGGTGAATAAGACCTGGAGCTAAGCAGTAGCCACCTGACCATTTGGTTTTGCAATTAGGCTTTAGCTACCTGATCACTTTGCAGCTACTAGCAGTAACAATGCTGTACTGGCTGGGCAATAAGCCTACAATCTGTGCATTCATTTTACAGCAGTTAATAGCTGGTTCATCAAATTGCAAGTATTTAAAAACTCATAGTATCAAAAGTAATACAAGAATATAAAGAGAACTCATTAACTGAAAAGTTTGGTGCACCTCTTCAGGTCATGCCTTTGGAAAATGTATCCCTTCTGCAGTATGTGCAGGAATACTTAAAGAAAACTAAGCATTTAAATGGGCTGATGGAAGAAAAATGTATAAGTCGTAGCAAAACAAGGACACTTTGCTTGCTATTCTGCTAAATCAGTCATACACTGCTGATATAGGCTAGTTAAAGATTGAGGAACTGTCATAAATCACCCTGAATCCAACCTGTTATTAAATATGTCAAGAAGTGGGGCCCACTGGGCTGATAAAGGTGGCATTCCAGATGAGCTCTTCTGCTATTATTTTTGGTTTCTTCTTTCCATAAAAATTCAGACGAATATAGACAGGAATAATGCCCAAGAGGGGACGAAAATTAAATACTTTCTGGCAGCCTCTGGTTGTGGACAGATTCAGAATATTTAATAGATACGTTCTCGTTAGGAGCATAACCAAATCAGCAGTGATAACTAATGTTTTCAGAAGCCAGCCCATCCCTTAGAATGGAAACCACATTTCCACAAGAAATTCAAAAGCCTGCACTGGTTAGGACTTGAGGATTGGAGACAGTGCTGTCAGGGACCAGCAGAGTGGGGAAGATCCCTGGGGCTGGGGCACCAGGGTCTCCCCCAGGTGGGTTGTGTCAGGTCCAGCCAGGGACCCCTGGGGCAGCTTCAGCCCCAGACATTGGGCACCTCCCTTGGGGTGGGACCAGGCCAAAGACAGGCCAGGCCATGGTCCTGCAGGTGGGCCCAGCTCAGCGGGGCCCATGGCCAGGGCAGGGCTGTGAGGAGCTGGAGACCGTCCCTGCTGCAGTGAGGGCTGCAATGAGGTCCTGAGTTGTGGGCAGGGTGGGGGGAGACCTGGGGGGCCAGGGAGGGCAAAGTGGTGAGTGCAAGGTATACTAGTCTCTAGTGGTTAACTAGGCAAACTGTTGGTCTGCAAAGTCATTTTTAGCATGGAGTTTGGGATCTAAGGCAAGATTGCTTAGGGAAGCAAGTTGAAGCGATTTAAGAAGGAAAATATATAATCGTCAGGTTAGTATATAATCATCAGATGAGGTGGACTATCACAGAAACCAAGAGGTATTGAAAGACATTTTCAGTAATGTTTTCGTAGTCGTAGTTGAAACCTAGCACCACAATTTGTGTTTATCTAAGCTACTTATTCACATTACTACAGCATGTGAGTGTCTCATCCTCTAGTGTATACATGTTCTTGTAGTAGTCATTGGTGGAGGTGGTGGCATCTCATTGAAATGAAATGTCTGCACCCTTTCTAGGGATCTGGGTTGAGATGACTTCCCCAGATCGCACAAGTTAGGTGTGAACTGGTGAACAGAACATGGGTTGGCTTGAGTCTGCATTGCTTAGCGGCATCCCCCTCTCTGTCAAATTAATCTGAAAGAGAAATAGTTACAGCAGTTTCAAGTGGAGAGAGAGGCGACTAATGTCCGGCCAGATTTTGCTCCCGTGCTGTCTTTTATAAATCATCATAGACATAGCTGCAGAAGTACTGTCTCCCAAATCACGTATTTTTAACCTAAACAGTGAATCACATTTATTTTAATTACAAATACTTTTGTGGAATAAACTACCTGTTGTGGAGATAATTTCCTAGTATTCAGGGAAAAGAAAGAAGTGTGCTCTGCTCAGGGACGTTAATCTCTCATTAATCTGGTAGCAGGGATTCCCAGGGGCTCTCTTCAGCACAACATGTATTGCAAATAAGCATTTGAGAGAAGCCTTGATATTTTTTCTAATTGGGCCAACTAACACTTAAGAATCATTTTATCAAAAAAGGAACCTGCATCAAGAGAAAAATAATTTTGATTGTTTCTGAAAAATTAGGGTGCCAGCAAACCAGAGTTAGAATATCAGAATACCTACTATTCTTGTTTTTTCGGAATAAATCACTTCAGAGAACATTTTGACTTTATAGGAAGTATTTGGTACCCCGGCGTTTTACATTAGGAGAATTATTCTTTTGTTAATATAATACAGTATTATTGTGATGATAAGAAGAGATGTAACCAGAATTTTGCCCATCATGACTCTAAAGGTGTAAGACTGTCCTGTTCTCCTATAAAGGCAAAGCCAAACAAACAAACAGACCCTTTCCTTGCTTCTTTCTTCCATTTTCAAATTTTTTTTTTAAAAAAAGGATCCATATTGGTGACCCAGTTTTGTTTTGGTTATTCAGTCAAATCTTGTGGCCCAGATAAGTATATGGTACATTGATGAAAGTTAGGCTGAAGCTTATATGAGCTGACAGTCTTAGTTTTATTAGACTTTCCCCTCCCAAACCCCACTGCAGGACAAGATATAAATTATGTATAACACCATAATTTTATAGATTTAATACATGACATGTAAAATGTCATCAAGCCTCATATGCTTACTCCTTTTACAAATAACAAGCTAGGTAATATTAAAGGCAAGACAAAGACCTAGCAAAAAAAGGTACAAGGAGACAGTGAGAAAATAACAGCACCTCTGTATTTTATAATTTAAGTGAGGAAAAAGATGATTTGTACTTCCAAAAGTCTTATTTTCTCTCTATCCAACCCTAAATGGTTTCTAAACTGAGAACGGAAAGGAGTCTGGAAACACTTTGTATTCCATTAATTAAAAATAGTATCTGGCATTCTGCTTCTGCTTTGCTCAGGTTCTGTATAGAAACTTAGTAATGCAACATTGCAGATACTGTCAGATAGTCAAGGCAGTGGGATAATATTAAGAATGAGTGAGTTCTTAAAATTAGAAAGTTTCCCTTCTGATTTAACATCACAATATAACTGCACAATACCTGAGGCTATTCATTTCTTCATTATCGTTTTGTTCTCATTGTGTACCTCAATAAATACATTCTGTTTTCAAAGCAGTTTTGAAGAAAAACTAAAAAAAAG
Source organism: Pterocles orientalis (assembly GCA_011057875.1). Taxonomy (NCBI): domain Eukaryota; kingdom Metazoa; phylum Chordata; class Aves; order Pterocliformes; family Pteroclidae; genus Pterocles; species Pterocles orientalis. Next base: position 348,952 of record WKFP01014995.1, on the reverse strand, counting down.
TCTCTCAATCTATCAAAAAATCACCTCTCCTTCTCAGAGAACATGTTAATTTTTAATCTAAACAAGCAATTAAAGTCAAGTTAGAAGCACTGAGTCTTAATGGGTAGTTCTTTCATGTTATCTCTTAATACACTGGGGTACTTAGTGACTTTTCCTTTTTTTCACCTAATAAATATGAGCTTTATTCTACTCAAGGAGTGGTATAATATTCTTAACATATACTTTATAGCACAAAGTGCATGTTAGGAACAATGAAAATGCTGGAAGTATCGGTCAAAGTTCATTACTTCATTATAAATAATTTAAATACAGGCAAATTAGGTGACTTTCTAATTAAAAACAAACAAACAAGAAACAGAGAAAATGCCTGTCTTTTGTTGGAGGATAGAGTAATCCTGGACAGACCTCTGTCACTGCCGCACCATGCAGTTTCCTTTTGCAGTAAATAAGGCTGTCCTTGGGGACAAGGAAGGTAACATGGGTGATGGGACTGAACTACAGTCATTGAAGGAAGCAATTCTCAGCTTGGCTTCTTCAATGAGTGCTGTAAGATAACTGCTAGAAGGACTAAAACCAAATGAAAATAAAGTAAAAACACCCCAGTTACTGGAATATTCTAGAATCAACATAGAACCTGAGATATCCCAGCTTAAAAAAATGAACTATGCTGAGTGAAAATGACACTGAACAAAATTATTTACTTGCCAGAAATCATAGAAACATGGAATCATGAAATCATAGAATGGTTTGGGTTGGAAGGGACCTTGAGGAATTATGGCAAGAGGTTAAAAACTAAGTAGAACTGTCCTAACAGTAATAATATAGTTTTTGTATCTTATGTGCAATAACCTTTTTTGAAACTTAATATATAATTTTATATGATTTTATGTGTATATATTCTGCAGCTTCACTCCAATTCCGACAAAGGTGATGGATCAGTCAAATACATTCTTACTGGTGAAGGGGCGGGGACTATATTTATTATTGATGACACAACTGGAGACATCCATTCAACCAAAAGCCTGGATCGAGAGCAGAAGACACACTATGTGCTTCATGCCCAAGCTATTGACAGACGGACAAACAAGCCACTTGAGCCTGAATCTGAATTTATTATCAAAGTGCAGGATATCAACGATAATGCACCAAAATTTACAGATGGACCATACATTGTTACTGTGCCAGAGATGTCTGAAATGGGTAAGGAAAGCAAATTTTTCTATTCAACAATCTTTAAACAAGTGAAAATATCATATACTGTTTGACAAAGTTATGACATATCATCTATTCTATTGTCGATTGCATGTAAAAAGTGCTACAGTTGAGAAGAGGTGATAAGACATCAAATGCAACCTTGTATGTTACTTGGGACTTTCATATTAAAAAAACAGTAAACACACACACACTGACTGTCACTCTTATTCTTGAATGCTTTAACAGATGTTCCTGGGCAAATGGTACTTAGCAGTCTAGAATCAAGATGTATTCATATATCCTTATTCAGCTACACACTTTATGGCATTCTCTTACATCTGCATGAGAGTCTGTGCAATTCATGGGGTTAAACAAACACAAAGGAGCAGTAGTTCTCTAGATTATTTTAGACCATACTCTTATATGTTTATTTACTTTTTTTAAACTTCTTACAAAGTTCAAAAAAGTACTAATCTTTGGTTTTCCTGTTAGAAATGTAGTTCAGATATTCCTGTTTTTTGAGGTGCTACATTATACAATGAGTTTTCTTTATTTATTGCTTGTCTGGTGTTGAAATTAGTTTATAGCTTTCCTCTAATAACAGAACATCAAACACACATAACTAGTCTAGCATAGACACATGGAAATATGACTCTGGTGCTAAGTATTTTCTTAAGAAAGCTTAACTGTTATTACTGGTCTTTGTATAACATGTCTGCTGTTTTTTATTACTGAATGGACAGTACAAATAGTTACCCATGAACACACACTTGTCCCTTTCCCCCAAATCCCTACACACCCCATCTAAGAAATGATCTTCATGTCCAAGATGTGTCTAACTTTCCCAAGTGAAAAGTAGAGAATTTGTTCTTCTCTCCTTGCTGCTACCCAATTCTCATAGCAATATTGATCAAACGTGTAAGAGCGATTAACTATTGTTATGGAAACTTAATAGTTTGTTATCATTTGATCACTTTGAATGGTAACGGTAACTCATAGGAATAGACAAGAAAATAACAGAAATATTTTGTTCCATACCTGAAAGTCAGATACCATATTTTTTCATATGATTATTCTGGATGGGAGGGTACTTCGTACAGCTTTCCTAGTGTAGATAGGTAAAATTCATTTTAAACTGGGAATCTGCATTTGATTCGTTTTCTGTGGTACCACCTGACACTATTACACTGAGTTCAGACATCTGTGGTTGTCTAATGAGGGAAGTTCAATATGCTTGTGGAAGTCTACATACTGTTTGTACTGCATTTAGTTTCACAGTACACAAATAAGTTCTTCATGTTGAGAGACTAAACAGGCCAAAACCACAACTTCCATTACAGATAGGCATTGCAACAATAGTGCATTCCAAACACATCTACATTTCTTTTTTTTACATGTACAAATGAAGTGTGACATGTGAAATATTTGCACGTGTGTAGTAATCACACCAGTCCTGGAAAAACTGAAATATATTAAATCTTATTCCTGAACCGTGGAGTTCAGAGTTGTGACAGTTTTATACCAGTGGCTTCTTCTTCAACCTAAGTGGGGTTAATTTTGTATAAAGTAGAGAATAAGTATTCTTTCCAATCTCTTATGGAAAATCAAATTGTATTAAATGGACTCTCATGCTTACCAAATGTCATGTTTTAGAAGGATGTAAACATTTTCCCCCATTCTCTTTTTCTTCCCCTGACTTTATCACTGCCTGTTCATTCTTCTCACTGCCACTGCCAGTACAGTGACATGTAAGAATAGTTCCTTGATTTTCTCCTCAAAATGTCCTCCATACGTGATGTTCCGAAAAAAAAAATAATGTACCTGTCTGCATCAAAATTGTCTTGTTCTAATAGTTCGTTCTTCATAGGTACTTGTAGTACCTTTTTCTCTTTCCAGTCCTCTCCTCTCTTCCAAGTCCTCCCACAGTGTGCTATTTCAGATGTCTCTCTCCATCCGTGGAGAACTCTAAGCCTTTTTGTCCTGTAGTCCTTCTTGCAACAAGAATGCATAAAGGGAGAAACATCTTTCTTTGGTCTCTTTTTATTTCCTTCGCTCTTCTTCTTCCATAGGTCATTGTTCCCATATTACCCTTCAACTTCCCTTTTATAAATTTTCTTCTTTTCACAGTCTGTTTCCCTCTAACTGGGAATTGCTACCTCATCTTTGCTTTTAATTTCTATTTCCTGCTCCTCCCACATTTTGTTATCATTATTTATTAACATTGTTATATCTAATAGCCTCTTCTGGGTCTCTACCAGAAGAACAATCTTTATCAGTCATTCTTGTTTGGTCAGCATCTGGCTAATCAAGATTTTCAGATTATAGATCAAATATATTTTAATTCCTTAAAATAATTTACAAATTGTTTGTTGTTCTCTTAAACAATTAATTCCTCTTAAATACTGACTTTCTTGATCTCATCTGTTACTTCTCAGAATTATAAACATGTAGGTCTCCATTCCATCTACACAGTGATGTTTGTGCATATTACAGGACATGTTTTTAATGCAAAATACCCTGTTTTGACTATCTGAGCATACTATCACAAATATCATTCACACAAGAAAGTTATGGAAGTACAGAAGGGCAGTATTTCTGTGAGTAATGTCATAACACCAGGACTATGTAAGCAATACACTTCTGTGGGAAGTACTATAGTGAGGGAGTAGAGCTCCTAGAAAGAATATTGGGGGCCTATATGAAATCACTTCTCTTTGATAATTCACAATGATAATGCACAAAGCTTTACTGTTAAGAGTTGCAGTTTGTTTCAGTAGCATCTAAGGTCATGTCTCAGTTATCTCTCATCATACCACAGACTGTCTGATGTGAAATTAGTTTCTTTTATTGATTGTCTCTAAAAATGCATAACTACATTTTCCTCTTTCTTCAGTTTCCTTTGCCTTTAATGGAGACCATTTTAATTAATATATTATTTCCTTCCACTGTGGAGCCTTTTTTTTTCTGCATAGGAGGAAAGACAGTGGAAAGGAAATCAATGTTATCCTTAAAGTCACAATCAGCCAATCTAATTATTTTTTGTTTGTTCCTTCTATTTATAAAAGTTCTCTGGGGCTTTTTTTATGCTCTCAAAATGTAGTATTCTTGTACAAATGGTAGTCATGATTCTGTAGTAGTCTAAATCTTGATATTACTCTACAGCCACATTATACAGATTACTGTTTTCCAAAGAACAATTCAAATAGTTAGTCTGGGATGGCATTGTGGGTGATAAACCAGAGTGATTTATGGCAAACCAAGGATGTTTTAGTGATAAAACAAAGCATTAATGCATATGTTTTGTAAATGAAATACTTTACTGGTTATAAGTTATTTACCTGAGATAAATCATTAAAATATCTGTTCCACAGAGCTTTCTTGTTGTGTGAATAAAACTGGATTTTCATATCCTGCCATGCAGGATGTATGTAAGCATACATTGTATTTCCATTGCAAATTTATGATCATTATTTTATTTTTTTCTTTTCTTTTTTTTTTTCTTATTGATTTATTTGTGTTTATTGCATACTGAAAGCATTTTTATTGTCTGCAGTCTCAGGAAGACTAATTCTGTCATTGCTTCCACAGGATATATTCTTTCTGTCAAATAACGGAGATCCTTATGCCATTTTTATTAGTTCTGCAATTAGCATATTTTTTTTTACATTTAGCTGTGGAGTCTATACATAACTGAACTTCTTCTTGTTATTTCATGAATTCCTATGGATGCTTCACTACTTTAAAAATTTCTTCCACTTTTTTATATGGTCATGTAAAGAACTTCCAGAGTTACTGTCTCTTTCTAACATCCATCATGCTGAGTGGCAGGTGGTATTTTTGATCTCCATTACTCCAGTTTCAACAGCAGGTTCCTGTCTGTCTCCTCAAGAAGTTAGCTGATATTTTTCCCACAAATTGAACCTTTCTTGGTCTGTTTGTAAAAACTGTATGACCTTTATGGCTTTTCCTTTATTTAGGTCGCCCACAATTAAGTAGAGGTAAGTTTTGTTAAATTATTTGCCAAATATTAGATCACAGTGTTCTCTGTGGCACAAAGTGAACATACTATTTATGCTTTATGTACTACGCAGAGAGAAAGAAAACACCTATACCTTCCCTTCATTGAACCTTTTTTGTAAAAGTTGGCTCAAGAACCAAGGTCTGTATCTGAAATGATTTCTTCTGCAGTGTAAAAAACTCAGTCCCATTAAGAGCTATAAGCATGCTCTGTTTTAAGATTTATGAGAGAGTCGTCATTATCTAAATGTTAAAGGCAATAAAAATATTTTCAGTGAGTAAAAGCCTTCCATATCTGCTCATTTTCTGATAGCTTCAAAATGAGTGAAATATTGCATATTAAATTTTCTGGTGTTGAGGTCATGCATAAGAAGAGTATTCCCCAAAAACCTATTTAGGAAATTAATGGACACATTGGGCTTTTCTGAACTTCTTTACAGGGTATTATAATGTAAGGTAGTAATAATTTCAGATAAAATGGAAGACAATATTAATATTGTTCATAAATATGATTTGTATGAGACGTGTCTATTTATCTTCCTGTGTTTGATTTTTATCTTCTAATGAAGACAGCTGACAAGAAAATATTGAGATTTTCTTCAGTGAGGACTTGGATCAGTAATATAGTCACTGGACTTGAAGTGTTGGTTTCCTGGTGAAATCACTATTTTCTAGTGTAGAGTGAAACTAAAACATGTTGTGTTGACTCCTTAAATGTTTAAGACAATTTCGAGATTTGGTTTAATCAGGCAGGAAATCCCTGTGTTCATTAACTTCACCTTATTTTATCTTCTTTTACTTTTATTCAATATTGATCCATTTGAGATTTTAACAGTGCAGCAAATTATAAAAAGTCATGCATACAGATCTGCATTCTCAACAGACATGTTTTATTGAACTGCCTCATTAAACATTAAAAATTTGTCTTCAGAGACAAATTGAAGTATTTCCCTTCAGCTTTACTTTGATATATAACTTTTAATTTTTTTATGAACATATTTTTAAAAAGAAAAAACAAAAGAAGAGATTTTGAATAAGACTACAATTTGATTTCCCAAATGAAATGATCCTTATTTATGGTAACAGAAAAAAGGAAAAGCTTACAGAGCAGTGTTCAGAGCATATAGACTTATTTTACAGTTCTGTATAAAGTTTTAGCTTAGAAAACAGAACTCCCAATATGTAATCTCTAAACTGTAGCGGGAAATCATGTGGGATGGTGGCTGTACTCTGAATAAGCAGAACCTCCACTTTAGGGAAAAAAGATTATTGCCTATCTGCAGTGTCAAAATTGCTTTCATAGGAAAATTTTGAGTTTTCCTTGACAGGCAGTTTCACAGTAGGTTAGTGAGGAAAGTATGGAAAGTATGCCTCTGGGTCTGATGTTCATATCTGTTCTGAGGTCTCTAGGGAAATTAGATCCTTATTTTTTGTATGGGATTATTTTTTTCAGAACTGTTAACATTACATATAACAAGGCAGCTGTGCTGTGCACTTTTCTGTCTAAATCCTCCATTACACATAGCTCAACAGCAAAACTGATGCTGCATATAAATGGTACAAATATATTTGGAATCGTGATTTGTCTGTCATGTCGATGAGCTGAATGATGCTTCTTTGAACAGAGTAATTGGAAGGTAAGAGTAGCCTCTTTACCTTTTTTCTCGCAAGACATTCTAACTTGCAGCTTTCACAAACTGCCTTTCCTCTGTGCTCAGCAAATCAGACAAGAATTAGGCAAAAGGCCAGTGTATCTTATAAGATGCCAAGTGTGCTTGTGTAATAAAGTGAAAAAGTTGAGCATCTGATGAGCTACATTGCACTGAGTGAGAGTTTGAGATGTGGGCTGGGGGGTTAAAACTTGTGATTCTAATCATTCTTTTAGATGGAAAGAGAACACGTTGCCACTATTCAATACCTAATTACTATTACAAGGTGTTTCTCGGAGAGAGATACAGATGTATTACAAAATCACTGTGGTGGATTTTAAGGTATAATAGCACTTCATTCATGCTAAAATAACCTGTCAGCTGCTTATATGAGATATCACCTTTCACAAGCCCTGTTTCTTTGTCCCACATGAATGAGCAATGCAAACACTCAGATTCTATCCTCTGTCTCTTAAAATAAGAAGAGAAGAAAGTCTCTGAAGAATGGGAGTACCACAAAATCTCAGTATTTCCGGTATTTTCTTCTGAAATAGTCAAAATCTATCAATCCATTCCAAAACCTACTGTTGGTAACCATGGGAGAAAAAGATACAAGGATACCTATTTTATAGATGATAAAAGATACAAGGATAAAAGGATACAAGGATACCTATTTTATAGATGAAAAAGGTACAGAAGATGCCCAGCACTCTGGGTAGCAAAATCTTGTTAGGTGACTGCCTGTATCTATTGGATGGGTATGTTTTTGTTGTATGCAATTAAAAAGAATAAAATCAATGTATATCAGAAATTTATTAATCTTTAGTGATTCCACAAGATTCCAACGTAAAATAGTGAAGCCATGAATAAAGGTAAAAAACCAAATTAGTGTAGACAAGTCTTTGCCCTTGAATAAGACAAGCTTAATTAGAAGAAGGAAATGTCCCAACTTTTCTACCTCAAGTTTGAAATTGTTGCCAAATTGGGTTACAGAAATGTATCATTACACTGTTTAGATAAGGTACAGAGTAGGGGAAAAAATGCATTTTCTGCACGTGGATCGAGGCAATCCCAAGCACAAATACAGGCTGGGCGGAGAGTGGTTAGAGAGCAGCTCTGAGGAGAAGGACTTGGGGGTATTGGTGGATGAGAAGCTGAACATGAGCCGGCAGTGTGCGCTTGCAGTCCAGAAAGCCAACCGTGTCCTGGGCTGCATCAAAAGAAGCATTAGCAGCAGGTCAAAGGAGGCGATCCTCCCCCTCTACTCTGCTCTCGTGAGACCCCACCTGGAGTACTGTGTTCAGATGTGGGGCCCCCAACATAAAAAAGACATGGACCTGTTGGAGAGAGTCCAGAGGAGAACCACAAAATTAATCAGAGGGCTGGAGAACTTCCCCTATGAGGACAGGCTGAGAGAGTTGGGGTTGTTCAGCCTGGAGAAGAGAAGGCTCTGAGGGGACTTGATAGCAGCCTTCCAGTACCTGAAGGGGGCCTACAGGAGAGATGGGGAGGCACTCTTTATCAGGGAGTGTAGTGAGAGGAGTTCAAGGCCAGGCTGGATGTGGCTTTGGGCAACCTGGTGTAGTGGGAGGTGTCCCTGCCCATGGCAGGGGGTTTGGAACTTGATGATCTTTAAGGTCCCTTCCAACCCTAATCATTCTATGATTCTATGATTCTATGATTCTATGTGGTTTTCAGAAACTCTTATTCTAAGTTTAGATAACAAATAAATAAGACTGAATAGGATCCTAGAACATTTTAAGAAAATTGCACTAACTTTAATTCATAGTTGTTTATCTTGCCACATAACCCCAAATGCTGTAATTTAGTCAGTTTTACCATTAAGCTCCTGAATAACTGTGAGCAGACTAGCTCCAGCTCGATTTTATTACAATATTTCACTTCAAATTCATCAAGGTATCCTTATATCTGCTGTGTAAATATGTTTCTCTATGAGACTGTATGCATTTGGGCTATTCACAGACCGCAAGACACTGTATTTAAGTATGCAGAAATGTTTGCATATTTACAGTTTGCATAATGTTTGCATAAATCTCCAGTAGAGATACAAAATGCAAGTTTCTGTGTCCAAGTTAGTATGATAAAAATTAATTAATACTTTCTCAAACAGTGGAAAGATTTGCATGTTTGCTTTGCTGTACTCGAAGTGAGACCTCATGAATTTATGTATTTCTGTTCCCAGTGTATACTGAGGATGTGCACATTAACAAGCAGTCCTGTGCAATGGAAACTGATCTATGAAATTGAAAGGTTGGATCTGATGTCCACACCATGTGTTTTTGGGAAGCCTTATTTCAGACTAGCTTTCGATTGGTCTCTGAGACTAAATGCCCATTAGCAGACAGACTAAATCGGATGTGCTGCTAAAGCACATCTTCTGGTTTAGTTTAATCCAAAGGAATCTAGTTAGTGTGCTCTGAAACTGTTCCATGAGGAAATCAAAGTATGATAAGTGAAGGAGACCAAGGGATTCAATTCAAAAGCATACTTCTCGCAACTAAAATTTGAAATTGAACACCCCAGAGTGGAGGTGATGCCTTAGTGGTTAATTTAACTGAGAAGCCACTTTCAGATGCAGAATTGCATGAGAACAGCCTGTTCAGTCATTATTATTGCTGTATTTTAATAGTGGGACTAAAGAATCTGTAAAAGGTAGTGTCTGTGGAAAGATAAACAAGTGGGAGGAAGAGTGAACCTTTATTAACTTGCCACTCTTTCATTTACTGATTTCTTATATGAAGTGCTGGGCAGTGATAGCAAAAAAGATTGATCATTAAATGTCTTGAAAAATACAGTAAAATGTAAAATCACTTGTCTCTATGCTAAAAGGACAGTACTTAATGTATTTTGTTTTCTGCAAAGTGTTACTCATAAGTTATCCCACTTAGCGACATGTTAGAAACTGTGATTATTTTTTTCTTACTGTATTTATTAACAGCATACAAATATTTGTCTTTTGAAAGCCTAGTCTTTCTAATTTGGATCCCTCATTGGAATTCCAGCAAGGTTCTAGTAATTATTTCATTTTCAGATCTTTGTTGCCTTCCAATAGTTAGATTTTTGTATTCCCTTGGTATCTTTTATTGATTTGGGGCATTTATGCAAATTATTTTAAATATGCACTTCAACATCAATTGGTATTGTCGATGAAGATAATCCTGAAGTATATAAATATGAATCGTTCAGAAATCTAAGCAATATCCATGTTTTGAGTCTATATGTGTAAACATGCATAAATATGCATGCTGTGTTTACTATTTTTGTTAATATCTATGTAATTAAGTTACATATACATACACAGAGATAAAAAATGATTTTTTTTCAAACGGGTATAAGTATTTTTTCTTAAAAATATGCTAGAATAATAACATATATAGAAAATGCTATAAATCGCTCAGTTGTAGACTGTGAGGAATGTAGAGGTTTCAAAAATGACTCTAGAAATATCAATATTTGTCAAAAAATTATATTTATTATCAATGAACTTTTATTTTCCTGTATATACAGGTACCTCTGTTCTGCAGGTGACAGCCACAGATGCAGATGACCCTACATATGGAAACAGCGCCAGAGTAGTTTACAGTATTCTTCAGGGACAGCCATATTTCTCTGTTGACCCTAAAACAGGTAGGTATTTTATATTTCTGCCCATGTGATTTGACTAATATATTGCGGTTAACTAAGTCTGTTAGATGAAGTCCAATGTACAAAACACAAGTGGGTGGGATTTTTTTTCTTTAATTCCCGTTATATCCTACTTCTTGCTTTAACACTATGAAATTTAGGAGTTGTTATTTTTGCTGAGTACTAAAATGCGCCTACTGTGTACAGAATTAATTCTGCATCATGCCATGATGTGACCCATTCACGCAAACTGGAATAGCACATTTTCATCTTTTCAAGCCCCTGTTTAGGAAGTGACTCAAGTGTGCCTAATACATTATGTTTTTTAAATTCTTTGTTTTGCCTGAAGGATAGGCTTGGGAGGATTATTGAATGTGTGCTTCGACATGTATACCGTAATATATTAATATCATTTTGTATTTCTAGAACTGCAGTATTGCCCTTCACTAAAAATTTATTCTATGATTCAAAAGTAGAATGAGCTGAAATATTTATGTTTAATCTCTGTGCATCACCCTCTCTTTTTTTTCCACAAAGTGTTAAGTTATGTATAATGAATCCAGATTGGTTTCTTTAAAGAGAGAAGAAATTTCTTTTGGGGATGGGGGTTCTTACTACTTTTGGATTTTCTGAAGAGCATTATCTTAACTATAAATATGACGATACATTTTTAGTACAAATCTATAGTCCTTAATAATGAGGAAATTCAAGAAAATACTTTTTCTCTGTCAATATCAAGCTTTAATACTGAGAGGAAAGAGTGAAATATAGTAATTCCTACAATTAACTGAAGAAAAATTATTTTAAAAGTGTGCTGAAGTAAGTATAGTGTAAATAGTTTTCATTGTAATGTTTTCACATTTGAGTGTCTTTGCTTGTGTACATTTATCTCTGTGGAACATACTCGCTTTGTGTGTTATAAAGAAAGCAGATGGGAGTGTATTTTCACTTACCAAGCCTTAGGCTTTGACAAGGAACTGTCAAAGGAACACTTTATGAACTTAAACTGTTTTTAATATGTGTATAGAATATGAAAAAGTTTCTGATACCTTAGTCTATTCAAATGGCAAAAGAAGATATACTTTATGAGGTAAGTAGACAGTAAAACAGTGAAAAAAAAAATACAGAAGGCTTTTTGATTTGATAAATTGTCTTTTTATAATTCCAGAATAGCACTTGGTTTAATTTTGCATAATATAACGGGAAGAAGTCGAATATTGGAAATGGTGGGAAAATCTATAAGAATAGAGTTTTCACTATGAAATTTCACCTTGAATTACTGGGATTTAAGACACTCATTTTTTAAAAACATCACTCTTCTGAATTTGCAAGTATTTTTGTGACCTATTTTTTCCTGAGGCTTGAATTGTTCAATTCCATCTTAGTTATATTTTGTCTGGAAGTTTTCTGAATTTGCCGTGACATGCACGAACTTCCTTTACAAGAGAGAGGTAGAAGGGCCAAAACAGAGAAAAAGAGAAAGGTCCCAACGTTCATGACTGAATGTAATGTTTGTGAAGCCTAAGGATCTTTTATGGCTCTCAATAAAGCTTCTTGGAGCTATCAGATGCAGACATTAAGCTATTCATAGCTCTAGTGGGAATACTCAAGAAGTCTTCTGCTTCTAGTTCAGTGCTGCCTAAACTTGGTTTTAAACAACTTACTCTCTGAAGACTTTAAAATTATGGATTTTTAGTAGCTTAGTTTAGAATAGTTTAAATAGGATTTTAGAGTCCATACATCTAAAATGTAATAGTGGGCCAGCGCCAAATCACAAACTTAAAAGTAAAAAAGGCTGTGTTCTTGGCAGAACATCTTCGTTAGCTTATCTGATAAAAGGCTCATCTCTGCACATGCAAAGGAGGTCAGAGGTGCAGCACTGGGAGAGTAACCCTTCTGTCCTAATTAGAGACAATGCTGAGCTTGTCGCAGAGCTGTCCCAGGGGAGCATGAGCCCAGTTAGAGCTGAAACCTATCATGAGGAGTCAACAGGAGATGCTATCTTGACCGCCCTTCACGATGAAGGAGCTACTGTCTACAGGGGTATGGGACGCACTATGGGTCGCAGGGAAGAGCATTGCAGTATTGTACTAGATTTATTCTGGGATGTTTAGAGGAAGAACCACAGGCGGGAAAGGGAGGGACTGAGTTGGATTAGGGAGGGCAAAGCAAGGAAGAATAGAGGGATAAGGGGATAAAAAGGGCCAGTCCTGTGTAAACAGGCTCTTGCTCAGTAGCGTTGTTTAGTTGTGCCCTGTGCTTGATCAGCAGAGCCTGTTCTGTATCTTTCTGTGCTCCACTTCTAACTATTTTCCTGCCTAAAGGGACTCTCTGTGTCTGGAGGTTTAAGTGCCATCAACTGGAGCTGGACCATGGGTCAGAGAGTCTTGTGTGTCTGTGGTGCCAGCGAACTGGAGAGTACAGAGTGTGTGTGTGTATTGCATGGGTGTGAGTGTCAGTGTGGGATCACAACTCAGTATCAGGCTGGAGTAGCTAGTGAGTCGGGTGAGTGGCTTGGGTGCCAGGTATCCCTCTGGCCAGAAGTCTGGGCCAGGTACCAGAGAGTCCAGAGGGTTCATGAGTCAGCTGCTATAGGGGCCCAGAGGTCCAGAATGACTACAGGAGCAACTCCATGGTCTGTGGGTTGACTGAGAGGTCTGTTTGCATCTGTGTGCCTCTGTGCATGAGGCAAGGGGAGAACAGGGAGCCAGGAGCCAGCTCCTAGATGGCCTGGGTGTCAAAGCCAGCTACTGAGAGTCCATAATGTATACACGGGGGTGTCAGTGGGCATGCAAGCTAACTGAGAGGCTGGAGGGTCCAGGGCTGGTCACTGGATACGCCTAGCATCTAAGTCCCATTGCTGGGAGATCCATGGTGTGCTGGGATGGACGGGGATGTGTGTGTGTCCATGGTCAAAAGGGGATCTGTATCAGCAGCTGGAGGGGAGCCGCAGGTCTCAGACTAGTATGTTCAGGTGCCAGCAAGTGTGGAGACTGCAGATCCAGGTGCCAGCCACTGGATAGGCTGAGTGTTTAAGGCAAGTTACAAGAGGGATCCATGTTGAGTATATGTGTGCACCTCCAGCCAAACAGTCCTCACTCCTGACCAGCTGGAGAAGGATGAGGCTGTTTGTGCCATTTGTGTTTGAGGGCTGAATTTTTCTATCGGTGTGTCACTTGCTGCGTGTATGTGTTGCGTCTCTGGCGTGCCTCTTGGGAACACACGCTCAGCCTCACTACTGCTTCTACATCACAGATTGACAATGGAGCTGCAGCAATGTCTCCTCCGTCAGGTTACCAGGTGTGGCAACTCCTAACAATCCTTAATTTTTCAGGTGATTGGCTCTAGGGCAAGTGTTTTGGTTTGGTTTGGTTTGGTTTCCCCCTAGGAAAGAAGAATTGTAAACTTTGCGTGTAGAAATTTGCTGCAAGTTTGTTATTATGACTGTGAATGTCAGAACTACTGCCCATGCATAACGTAAAGCATAAGATTTTTCAAAATCCTTAGAATTTGAGTGGCTTTCTAGGAAGTGTTTTGTATTTATGTTTATTAATTACTTTTAGTGATCAGCTATGGGATGTAACAGTAATTAGCTATGCAATTAGCAATTAGCTGTGATAGACTGTGTTGGTTCTTGTATGCTTTCCTCCCCAATTGCAGCAAAATATTCTGCTGAATTTTTATAAATAAGTATGTATTAATAATGCTGATGAAAGAGAGAGAAGTTGTCAATGTCTAGATCCTAATTGTCTTTACAAAGATTATCTGTATAGGATTATATTATTTTTTTTTAATCAGAATATTCAGGGAACCTCAGAAAACGTAAGTCACTTATCCTTTTAGAGGACCATTAACCTCACTGTAAACATAAAATTAAGAAAGTTATCTCCGAATAATAGAGCAAATAATTAATGTGCTTAGTTTTTTAATATGGTGTGTCCCTCCTGCCTCCCCGTAGAACTCTGAACATCATTTGAAATCCTGGGAGTTTGCATTAAAAATTCAATACACTCCCTTTCCCAAAACATGCGGTCTTTCAATCCATGAATTTGACGTAGGAGCTGTCGCTGCTTGTTCCTTGCTTATGTCAAGTGTGGCTCACCAAACAGCAATCCCAAAAACTCATTTTTCTTTCCTCGGGAGACCTCAAACTAGACTGTGTGCTTTTTCTAGCACCTGTAGCCACCTACTTTCAGTTGCCACATGCTTCAGGAATTAAAGTGAAGCCCATAGTCCAGTTCTACTGCTTACATAGTAAACCCGTATCTGAAGGATGTTACCAACACACAGCTCTTCCCAGGTTCATCAGTCTTTCTGAAGAGAACGTACAGAGTGAATTAATCTGTGGGACATTTATCCTTCCAAATCAGCAGTTCTGGTTGTAACTGTGATGAAATAAAAGCCTGATTCATTGCAATTTTGAATTGACATTGGTGGCGTGAGAAACACTCTTATTGACTTGAATTACTGTGAAAAAAGATTAAATATTTGTATTTATAATGATCTACTGTTATAGCAGTAGTCTTACAAAGTTCTTAATCATTTAGCAGCTTGTTTGATTTTTTTTTTTACTTGAACATATTAAATACTGATGAAATATGTATGCCTATTTATGAAAGGACGTCACTGCAAATTAGTACAGACTAATCATGAAGTGTGAGAAGAGTGTCAACCTCCCTCTGCTTTCTGTCTTCACAATAATATGAACAATGGCTTCAAGCATCTCTATAGAAAATGACCTATTAGCTACTTATCTAGTTTGGTTTCTGACTGAGAGCACAATACAAATAATAAACAAAGTCAATGTCTGAATAAATATAGAGAAGTGCCTCATGAACATCAAACGGACAATCCCTGAAGTTCAAGGCTTTTGTCCTCATCTGTAACTATTATCCTGATTCTTTTCCAGAAGTCCTTGGCCATATTTCATACGAGAATGGCAGAGTTTGCATGTGTATTCCTCTGGAAAACAAGAAAAAAATTACCAATTGTTTATAAAGTTATCCACAACTTTGATATTGCTAAATAAATGCTAAGACTTAAAAAATACATTGTTAATTAATAAATTATATTAAAATTATGTTCTTTCAACACCGATTTAATAATTATGGATTTAGTAGATTAAGGTCTATCTCATTTCCTTATTTTAGAGAAAATATCTTAAACTTGTATAAAGACAAATTACATAGACTTTCCAGTAGAAAAAAAGAGCATCCTTTGCATGTTTTAACAGAACAGTCTGTTGTGGTATCCCAGTAAGAATCTACTGTGCTGGTTGGAGTAATGCTGAGCCATTTCATGACCTTGTGTCTCTGCCATACATAGGAAATCATACTAGTTAGTAAAATCATTTCAGAAACAAAATTACACTGCTTACTTGAATTGACATCCTTTTTTTATATTTTCTTTTTTTGGTTGAAATATTTTTCTTAGTGACATCTGTTTAAAATAAGAATGTTTGCTGGGGTTAATGATCCCCTGCTGACACACAGGTTGGTTCATATTAGAGTGCTAATGGAAGAGTGTCCTGTGTTTAATTGTCTCTTTGCTTCATGCTGAGAGGCTCCAGTATAATTTTAATGCCCTTAGGGGGCTATAGAAGTATCTTACATAAATTGAATGCTTGTACTCCAAAAGAACGCTTTATGCTGTACCCCTAACTCCACAACTAAGACACCACAGCTGGTGCCAAGGTTTCTGTAGTGGTCTTAAAGTAAACTTAACCTCTTCTATCAGTTTTTACACATGGGCTCTTAAACTGTTTTTCAGTAATTAAATCTGATAAAAACAGTAAGGGTGATTGCATTAGTCATGACATTTCGCTAATGACACATTCTGTTTGAATTAGGTAAGGAAATAGCTATGGTGAACCTTCAAAATCTCATTTGCACTTGCATGGCAGACCACTTATTTATAGCTATTAGTAAAAACTCCAGCTTAATTATATGTGATTGATTTCTAATTTGTATCAAGATGAGGCCACAGTGAAGAATCGGTCTGAAAGTTGAGTTGGTGATACATCTTGCTAACAGTATGTAGGATTAAAATAAATCTATTTTGTGCATGTGTACTGTAGTTTTATCTTGAAGTTGTAAGAACTGTATTCCATATTCAGGTTTTCATATGTTTGTTTTCCCACAAGGAATTTAAGAAATGCTGCAATAGAAATTATATCATTGTCAAAGCCTACAGTTTGTTGTGAAGGCAATCACTAGAAACTCAAACTCAAAATTTGAAAGAGGCTTACCTCATTCTTCTAATTCTGGCAGGTACTATACAATGCACTTCTTCATTCCTGAAGGAACAGAAATACATGCTCTGTCTAAAAATATTTTCTCTTGTTGCTATATGAACTCTCTTGTTTGAGAGTGTCATCTGCCAGCTCTCAGCTAAGACTAATATTGTACTGTCTTTTGCTTTGAATTTCAAGTAAATATTGTATTTTCTACACCTACAATTTTCACACTTTTAAGATAAACTCTGAACAAATGGACTCAATTCTCACAGTTTTCTTGTGTGCTCAAAATATTTATATACTATTACAGTGTCCCCTAGACTGATTCCAAGGATAACTTAGGCCATCAGACAGACAGGCAGAGAGATATGAGCAGCTGAACAATCCACTGTTTCTTTTAGTTTTCTAAGGGTTCTCTTGTGGTACAGCTGAAGATTTTATGAGGGAATTGGTACAGCTGAAACCTTGTTGTTTAGGCCTTGTTTTCTGCTAGCACAGAAATGGCACAGAAGGGTCCTTGCTAATCAAAAGTGTACAAAGAGGAGGGAGCAAAATAGTGTGCTGAAGATGCATAATTAAGGGTAATACCAAAGCAGCAGCACTGCTTCAGAGCAAAGGTCTCTGCAACCTAGTGCAATGTTTCTTATGGTGACTGATATTTGCTGGGCCATCCTCTTACCTTCGTATCTTAATCCTATTTTTGCCATCCGCTCCCAGGAGATTTTGTGGTCTGCCTGCTGGAGCAGGACTTTGAGGAGCAGAAGGTGGACCAATCACCACCACTATCTCTTCCAGTATCAATCATATAGTTGAAAAAAACCTGCATAGGAGGCAGAAAAGCAAGGGCAAAAAGGTTGCCTGATGTTCTGACCTTGTTTTCCCTCTCATATGAGATGGACCGTTTCTATTGGAGACTGATTTCAGAAATAGAAAAGAACTATTCCTTGGTTACCCCACTCTTGTTTGTTTCTGTGTTTGTTATTCATTCATCATCTGGTGTTGACTATTAACTGTAGACAATCTGTCAATCTGTGTTGTCCAACCACAAGTTATTGTCCAAAAAAAAAAAATCGGCACATGCTTCTGTATTGGCAATTGGCAAGTTCACAGATCATATTATCATCTTGGCTTCCTAACCAGTGCTACTGCAATAAGTCAGCTGCATTCCTTTTGTTGGTAGACACCTTTTTTTTTTTTTTTTTGGTACCTTTCACCTGTAAATACAGTTATATTTTTACACTTAACACATAATGCCTGGTTATTGCAAACTAGCCGCAGTAGGTAGCTAAGCCCCACACAGCCACTTTCTCAGTCCCCCCACAATAAGACAGGGGAGAAAAGGGAAGGATAAAAGTCAGAAAACTCATGGGTTCAGCTAAAGACAGTTTAATAGGGAAAGAAAAAGCTGTGCATGCAAGTGAAGCAAACCAAAGAATTAATTCACTACTTCCCATTGACAGGCAGCTGCTTCCAGGAAAGCAGGGCTCCATCATGTATGATGGCTGCTTGGGAAGACGAATGCTGAAACTCTGAACACCCTGTCTTCCTCCTTCTTCCCCAGGTTTCATTGCCAAGTATGATGTTGTATGATATGGAATATCCCTTTGGTCATCTGTGGTCAGCTGTCCTGGCTGTGCCTCCTCCCAACTTCTTGTACACCCCCAGCCTACTCACTTGTAGGGCAGCATGAGATGCAGAAAAGGCTTTGACTGTCTGTAAGCACTGCTCAGCTATACTGAAAACATCCCAGTGTTATCAACATTGTTTTGGTCACAAATTCAGCACACAGCATCATACTAGCTACTATGAAGGAAATTAGCTCCATCCCAGCCAAGACCAGTGTACTGGTAAAGCACTACGTTTAGTGCTTTTGCACATCAGATTTAAAGTTCTGATGTGAAATCAGTGAGGCATGCATGATCATATAGTATGGATTCTGTTACTGCATCCTTTACAGTCTTTCTCTTAGGTGTAAGGTCTCTGCTCACCATTGCCATGTTTTGCTTTAACTTCTATAGGATGTTGGAAAAGGTTCCTAATGTTAATGTTTATTAAGCTTGGTTTTCCATACTTCTAAACATTCACATCTTTCCAGAGGTACCGAGGACTGTAAAGAGCCTGCTGTTTTCTGAAGGTCTGAAATACTGGGCTGTGTTTATTACAAAAGTTAAAGATTTTGGTGTGAGAAAAAATTGCAGTTGCAAGTGTCTGTAGAATGTCTGGTTTTCCAGAATAGGATTACTTCCATGAACAGGTGTTTCTGTCTGTGTCTTTGAACTTTTCACAAGGGATAGATGAACCATTAATCATAAGTTCTGTTTTGAAACAGGAAGGCTAATGTTGCATCCAAAGAAAGTGTGGAAATTGCATGTGTAATAA
Organism: Pterocles orientalis; assembly: GCA_011057875.1. NCBI lineage: Eukaryota > Metazoa > Chordata > Aves > Pterocliformes > Pteroclidae > Pterocles > Pterocles orientalis. Next base: position 329,833 of record WKFP01014995.1, on the reverse strand, counting down.
AATGTGTTTAACTTCAGGGAAAGCGAATGAATAACATTTCACTCTAAAACTGCAAATACATTACTGTAATTTTTAGCTTAACTGGGATGAGAGCCAGGACACTGAATCAGAAGATTAATGCACTAGACTCTTTAAAGACTGTGCCCCTAAGGACCAGTCCACATGTTAGCAATACTTTTACAGATCAGTCTTTACTGTTGTGGAATTAAACAGTGACTTTATATCCTTTAATTGTGCTAACAGGTGTCCCTCTTTCTAGAAAATATGTTACTATTGGCATCTCTAGTTCTACAAGAAAGAATTACTGTGATATTGAATACTCTTTTTTTTTTCCCCTTAAGTTTTGTCTAGGGGACTGAAATGAAGATATAGAGTAAAGCATTAAGTTGAACTTTGTAGAGGTGCCCTCATTCATACACAGATCTGTTTCTTGGACAACTTCCCCTCTTCCATTTTAATTTTCCCTTTCGGAAGCTGTTGTGGGTATTGGTATTGTTGAGGATAATAATTTCAGAAATGCAGGTAAAGAGTGGCAGTGAAACTTTGAAGTGGCAATGAAAATGGAAGGGACTAATGCTGAAGTACTATTCCAGGAATTCTGTTATCTGCCAGTTTGGTAATGCTAAGAAGCCTGGTTATGGTTGGAGCACAGTGGTTACATATTTATTAAGTGGCTTAAATTTTTGTGTCTCTATTTAATGAGTTTTTTTACAAATACATTGTGTTCATAATGTTATTATTTCAGTAGTAAGTTTGAGTAAGTTCACATTCTTGCCTTTCGTATTTTGAGAAATTGTGTTTAATTCACACCAGAGGTGGGGAAAAGACCAGTGAAGACTTGTGAAAAAGAAATCAGGCATATAGGATTGATTGAGGATTCTGTTTCCTTTAGTAGTGGCATACAAACAGAGATTTTTGTAATGCACACAATCCTGTGATTTAAAAACATAGCTGCTCTCAGAATTAATGCATAATCTACACTAGATCAATAAATATCTGGTTTTCTATCAGTCTTAATCTTTTAGAACAATGCATAAATTTTCAATTATAATCTGAATAAATGTGTCTGATAACATCTTGTCTTGTAATAAGCCATACAGAACAACAAACCTAGTGTGGTGATGATGCTTTTCTAAAAATTATGTGTAAAGATAATGCTTCTCAAGAAATATTCAGCAAAAGCAATTCAACTGTAGTTGTAATGTAGTTGATTATACTGTAGTATAATTTTGTTATAAAATGAACACAAGCTCCCTATGTATTTGCCATCAACTTAAAAAACAAACAAGCACAGCAATTTTATACCAGTTTTAAAATATGGTAACAACAAAGATGACATTTGGGGAACCTATGTAATACAGTTCTTGTCTGAATAGTAAGGGGAAAAGAAACTGTCTCCAGAAACCACAACAAACCTGTGATCTGTCCAGGAAATTTGGCCTCTGCCAGCTCTATGTCAGCATTAGTCCTCCCTTTGATATTTGATGTTGCAGCCTTCACACTGTCACTGTCTGTGTTAACAGGGAACACAAAGCCTGGCAACGAGGTTTCCTGGTTTCCCTTACATGGTGTCGGCCTTTTCTCAACTTGCCTCAGAGTGTGTATTCATTCCCTTGCTGACCTTGTCAAGTCCAGGAACAGCAGCAGGAGCGGTACAGTGGACTTTGGTCTTTAAGACTGCAGATAGGCTCTCATCAAACACAATAACCAGCAAATTTACATTGCGTCTTTATAACTGTCTTTATGATTTGTCAGCATATTTGTAAATTTAAAACTTGAGAGAGACTGTAACAAGACTTCCTGAGACTGTGTAATCTAATTTCCAGGAGAACGGATACTGTTCAGTCCTACTTTCTTTTTACTTATCTTTGCTTACACATATGTTCTGTGACTTAATTAGTGAACGATAGTAGAAGTTAGATCTTTTTTTCTGAGGGTCAGATTAATCAGCATTTGTCTCCCACCGTATCTGTAACTGAAATGTTTACCTGACAAAAGCACACAGATGTTATCAAATCAAAGGCTCTGTCTTTATTTGCTCTTTCCAAATTTCCATATAGACTTGCCATTCTGCTTGTCAGGGTCTGGAGGCCACTACAATTCAATTCTGTTGGTATCATTGGGAAAGATGTAAGAGTAGAAGCCTTCCTGGAATTTAGTAAAGCAATCGCAGTCCCAGAAGCAGATATAGTCATCATGAGAGCACTCCTAAGGGAAGAGGGTAGATTAAATGAAGTTTTGCTCTCTCCCAAACTGTTCTTTCAGGAAATAAATTTTAGATCAATAAATTGCATCTAAAAGTGTTTGGGCAGAAAGTGCAACAATTCCCTACATATCTAACCACCAGGTGAGTTAAGTTTCACTTAACTTGAATGGAAGATGAAAATAAAATGAGGGACTTAGGAGCTAAGGCTGTTCTTCATGAGAATTCTCTCCTTATGGTGAGATTTTCTCTAGGTTTTTGTCTTTAACATGAAATGGCAAGGACTAGTTGCACAATGCAGGTGCTTCCACTTGAATGTATTTCCCAAGTCTTGGCTTTAATCCATTTGTAATCACCTCTAATAAAATGTTAATATCATAGTGAAATGGATTAATCGTCTGAGCCATAATGTTCTGTAAAAGTAACTGAATCACTGCAAGAACATGCAAATATGTTTACTTGTCTAAACCTTTTCATTTACTTAAATACGGTACCCTTCTGTGCTATAGAAACTCTCAGTTTTCAAAGTGGACGTCTTTATGGTAAATAGTTTCCTTTTTACTTTGGAAGAAAAAAAAACTGCTTTAAATTAGGAAAAGCAGACAAAACTCATCCTGTTGTTTTTTTTACAAAACTTTGTACTCACATATAACAACCCTTTTGGATATTTGTGTAAGCCTCTATTTTATTAAATAGATTAGACTTGGTTCAGGTGTGATACTATTGCCAAGAGATTCTCAGTAGTGTTGACAATATGTGTCAACAATTGCATCTTCTGATTCTGAAAAAAATGACCTAAAGTACTTACAATTTTTGTTTAAATTACTCAAAAAATTTTGCTTCTAATCTCAAATTTGTGTAGGGTAGCACCTTCTGCAAGAGTTTCAGAGTGCTCTGGTAAAACAAGAGTTGCAAGGTCTACTGAGGTGATGAAAATAATGCAATGCATTGCAAAATGCTATAATGTGTATATACAAATTATTTTGTGTAATCATTGTCATGACAAATGATTATAGATATATAAATTTCTAATATAAAAATCTCGTCTGTAGCTATCACAAAAGACGAAAGAAGGCGAAAAATATTGGAAGAATACGATTTTTTCTGAACATGGTAGACTACTGTTACACTACAGTATTATTAATAATTTTAACATAGTTATACATGAAAGTACAGAAAACTTTCATTTTACATTCAATGTGTAAATTTGTTTACTTTATTTTGAGACACCATCTCTTTGTTCAGCTAATATCCTATTAAACCAGGAAACTAAGAGCGAGCACAATGTAATAAGAAGTACATGTGCAATAGAATTGAATTTGGCTTGTGTAATTGTTTTTAAATTATTCTTTCGTGACTTAACTTTTGCATGTTCAGCATTCTTGTAAATTCTGTCTTTCCTCTTCTCTTCAGGTGGAACTTTCTTTTTCCCTGGTAGTATTTCCATGATAAAGATCTTGCAAGTGGATTATTTTTTTTTTTAATCTGGACTGCTGAAACAAATGAAATAAGTGTACATAAAACCAACATCTGATAATTTTAAAAACATCTGAAACATCAATTTCTGGACTTGCTTCTTTTCAGAGAAAAGCAGATGCAAAATGAAATCTTAAAAAATGCTAATTTAAACATAGGTGATTAAGCTATGACTTTTTGATGTGGCTTGAAGAGAGAGTGATATGTATTTACCATTCATACGCTTCTCTCAGGATGTATTGTTCTTTAAAGATATGAGAAACAATTTTTTGTTTCTCACAGGAGTGGCTTGCAGGGATAGCAATTTTTCATGTCAGCTACCTGTTGCCACCTGTTTTCTGTGGAAATGAACACCGAAATAAATGGAATTGACTGTATTTGTCTTGATCAGCTAACCATACAAGAGGTGAAGGACCCACAGATACCTTTCATTTGAATGTGGTTTAATCTGACTTTGCAGGAATTTTGTCCTCCTTTAAAGTGAGACTTACTGGCAAGACTTTAGGAACACTCTAACCTCCAGAAACCTTAGTTGTGGGGTATCTACTGCATTCACCAAGCACTATGTTAGGCTGCTTGTCAAAATCTAGTAAGATTTTTTTTCTTCTTGATTCACTTTCAATTAATAATACAACTAACAGCTGTTGTCAGATGACAGCCTCAGTGTTGCTGTGTTTTTAATATATTCTTTTACTCTGAAGATCCTTTCTTTCTGACGGGAGTCCTCAGGGTGAATTTCAAGACCTCAAAATTAAGAATGATTCATGTAACTGCTGACACATATTCCTAGGCAGAAGCAGAATAACAAACCAAAACCAAATGTTCTTTACATTGTATCTTAGGTCAGCATTTTACTTAAAAGATCCTAAATTATTCGTGAAAATTTTATTTTTACTAGGTCTGTACCATGCAGGAAGACTATGGGAAGTAATAGGTAAGAAAGGAGCAGTGCTTTTTTAAACTCATGTTAGGTGCTAGGAATTTTTTAATCTACCTCGCCTTTTCACTGCATTGCTATCTATTTTTATCTGTAGTTAAGAATTTTGCACAATTTGTTTTGTGACAGCTCCTCCCTGTAGAATATCTGTACAGAAGTACTCATTGGCACAAACAAATACAGGAATTTTTTTTTTTTGTTTTTTTTTTTGTTTTGTTACAGGAGTTAGGACACAGAAGAATATCCAGCCAGGTTTTTTTTTTCGGTACTTGTAGCTTTTGTGGTATTTTTAAAAGGCAGCCCATAGTGTTGACTGTGTGGCAAGCTGCCTGTGGCTCAGGATATTGGAGCACCTGCCTCTGTAGTGCCATTGTTAGCTAATTCGCTTTATATCTGGGGCCTTTTCCAGGGCATGCTCAATTTACTTGTACAGGCGGACACTCCAGCATATTCTAACCCGCCGGTGTCCCCTGCCCACATATGTGCTTCCTATCCTCAGGAGGAAGTGGGGGCTGAGGGCATCTCTGCCATCTCAGGCTTTGCTGGGACTCATGAAGGGAGAAGCCAGACTTTGAACCAGTGTTCCCAGCAGCTGTGGGCTGCTGTGCACATGATCTGCTTGCAGACCTTGCCTGGTACATAGTCAACAGGAGAACAGACAAAGACTTTGTTGGCATTTCTCTTTTTGACTAGTCAAGGTGGAAAGAGACGTGTTCGATGATCTTAAAGGTCTTTTCCAGAGTAAAGGATTCTATGGTTCTGTGTTAACATTTCCTTCTGCTGGGCAGTTTCTTGTAACATGGACACTGAAACACCTGTACGTCAACTGACAGAGAAGTCTGTCTGAGGATCACCAGTCCTCATACTCATGGCAAACAGGGTCTCCTATCTGGTGGCAATCATTGTGGTACCTGTGAGACATTGTAATGTCATCTGGTTTCATAGGAGGCGCTCCTGATCTTCCACCCCGAATCAATTTAGTACAAATTTAATTTTACAGGCACAGCGATATATATATAATTGTTACTGTTCAGAGGCTTAGTGGACCATAGTAGACGATAGTACAACACAGAATATAATATGATGGCATTGCTACTTTTTCATTGCCCAGTGATGGGCTACTTCAGTGACTTATCTCTAAGACAAATCATTTTTAGAAAACCTGATTAAACTCTGTTCATTTCAAAGAGATTTTCTTTGCTATTCAGTGGAATTCGTATTAAGCTTCTGAGGTCCAACCTTTCAGTACTGAATCAGAAATTAAGACAACAGCACAGGATCTAACTGTACTTTATTATTTTCATGTGAGGGTTTGTTTTCTTTGTTCAAAGTGTCTTCTTTTTCCCATTAGAAAGACCAAAAAACAGAAAAAAAAAAATCGAATCTATTTGAAGTAGAAATAATTTTTTTAAAAATCCAATTATTTTCCCATTTTCTTTTAAAATATCACATGATAACATATTTAAAGGATCATTATGGAGTGTTTTTAATTATTCTTACAGTTTTAACTGAAAATAACTGATTAGTGCTGAGGATACCTTGAATAACTGTCATACAAAAAATGGTGAAAAAAGACATTTTTATTATTTTTCTGAATCAAGATTAAATTGTCAGTAATGTGTTTACTAGGTATAAAGTTTCATTTAGATAATAATTCAGTGAGGCACCTCTGATTCAATACCAAACCTCTGATTTTCAAGAATTAGTGTTCAGATTGGTAGTCACAACGTTTTTTAGATAGTTTAGCATAAGTTAATGGATTCCTGCCTAGTGGAAAAGTGAGGAGGAAGAACTTTTCCTGCTCAACTGCCTGTCTCATGGTCCCCTGACAAAAAACACACAAACCCTATTGTAGATGAAGAGACTGCATTTATCTTTGAAAAAAAAAAAATTCTACTGAACATTTTCAACCAAACCTATATTTTGTCTTTTGAATATATTGGTTTTGCTACTTGTCAGTTTAGACAATCCATTTCCATATATATTGATAGTTTATGTTCATGGTTCAGAAACTGTTTATGAAGTAGTATGTAATAGCCTTATTTTGCTATTTTGCTTGTTGGAAATGTGGGTGTAGTACTGAGAACACAACATAAGAAGTAACATTAAAAGTTAGAAATTGCAATTGACAGGTGGTAGGTTAGACTGCTGATAACTCTGAAGTGATTGTGTAGAGCACAAATTCTGCTGACTGGAGGAAAATACTGGCTTTCAGAAGTTTGTTTTTTTTCTCAGTATATTCTGGGCAGAGCTGATAGCAATGCCTGTACTTAAGGCTGAGTAACATTTTCCATTATAAGGCATATACACTTTGCTAGATTTTATTATTTGAGGTGAAATGATCTATTATGTAACTGTTGTCATGTCTGGTGGTTATGTTAGTTTAGCAAAAGTGGCTTGCAAGAATGTGACCAGTGAAGGAAATTATTTTTAGTATTATTTTTCACATTTTATAACCATTTCTGGTATGAAGTGAGAGTGTGGCAGCTGGGAGGAGGATATTTCTGGAGCTAAAAAGACAGATTTGTTTACATAGAAAGATTACATGAAGGTTTTACAAAGTTCTAAGCCACTGAAGAACCACCATTTGCATGTGTCCAAAAGCACTTTTAAAAAGATTGTCACTAGATTTCCTGAGTAGGCTCCAGCCATGTTAAACAGGGCTAGTTATAGGTGCTAAGCCATTGTGCTAAAGCTGTGTAAGGGGGTTACAACAGTACAGTAATTGTTGTCACTTATTTGACCAGGAAGGAGGAAACAGTGAGTCCCACTTAATTTTACAGACAGTAATTTTGAACTCCAGAGCCTTACTGTCGAACAGATCTACAAACGGCTATAGTTGGAGGCCTTTATGGATGACATGACTGAGAAACTACAGTAGGACAGCACTGAAAATCTAGGACATAAATCTAAGGAATTGACAAACTCTACCCGGTATGAACTTGCTCAAAGCTTAAGATGCTCAAAGGATCCTCTCCTGCCACTGTCAAAGAGGAAAAAAAAAATCCACAGGAAGACCACTTTTTTTTTAATTTTTCTTAATTAACATCAAAATATAAGCTATTATTTAACTAGCTTTTGCTAGTGTCTTCTATAATAATAGAACAGATAGATCAAAAGTGGATATCTGTGGGAAAACTAGCTGTTTCCATGTATTGCATAAGTCTATAGACTTATGTCTACAAGTCTACATTATGTGCTCCTTATTGGCACATTATGAACTTTTGAATCACATCACATACTGCTTTGCCTGTCCCCATATTCCTGAAAAGATGAGGCACAATGTCATTACATGCCAGCAAAACAAGCTAGATCATGGTAATGCTGAAACAGAAACAGTTCTTTCTGCAGTATCTTGATTTTGAATGTATTTCTACCATGTAAAAAAATGGTTTGTTTGCAGTTGAATGAAAATAAGTTACCTATGTGTATCTGAACAGGAGCTGCATTAAGGTATTCAAGAAAATTACTCTTTTTTTCAGTGTCAAAAAGAATGCTGCCCTTATGAAGGCACACAGGACAATCTCATGTAGAGATCTGAGATCCTTTATACTAGGTTCTTAAAACTTCTAAGACGTGTTTTGGTTTATAAAAAGAAATTAGCACTATATACAAAGAATAAATGCTTGAATTACTAGTATATTGTGATATCCTAGATCCCAGGTTTAGGTAACTTTCCTGTTTATATCTCCAGTCATTCTGTGCAATACAATATGAGCAATTATAGTATCTATTTTGAAATCTCTATTTGGAGAATGAAATTGTGTGTTTACAATTATACTTAGCATGATAGAATAAATTAACAAATACACTCAAAAATAGCTCTGATTATTAGTAATACACAATCATAGGGTTAAGATAATGCAACCAGATTATTCCAACTGTTTCAATCTGTAGTGTAATACATGTGAACTCCTGCACTTCATACATATACACAGTTCTGATGTCTTCCCAGGAAAAGGAGAAAAATATTTTCTTGTACATTAGACTTTAAAACTTTCCCCCTTCTTCATTACAAATAGAAGATGAAACAATATGCATGGATTTATAAAATTAAGAAGCCATGACGTACAGAAGCATGCATAAGCTATTTAAAAAGGATGAAACATTGGATATTACCAGTACCAGGATGACCATATTAGGAAGGTAGAAAAAAATAACTAAGGTACTTTTTGGGAAAGTTAGGAAGTTATTATTTTCAGGATTGCAGGAACAAAAACTGTTTTGAAAGTGATGCTGAAGAAGAATAAGAATTATCTTGGGGATGGATATGAGCTGTGCATATTTCAGGTGCCTGCATAAAAAATGGGATTTTAAGAAATTGTGAAAGAAATTACTGCATTTGTATAGGCAAGACAAAATGAAATCATGAATGAAGATCTTAGCTGAAGTAGAATTGAAGCATTTTATTATAATAGCTGTAATTTGTTGGTCTGTGATGCTACAGAGTTCCCCTAGGACTGCATTCACATAAGCAATAGCTTTCTTTGAAATTTATATTCTCTTCCTTTATTCTTTTTTTTTTTTTTTTTTTTTTTTTTTCCTTTTTAAATCATGTAGCCTTACAAAAAACTTGCCTGTCAGATGTGGTACAAAATTCAAAAGTCACTGGAGCCAAAAAAATTGTTTTCCTTGTTTCTGGATTTCCTTTCTTGGGGGCATGAAGTGGGCTGTGGGTCATACAAAGTGTTCTCGTATCTTAGTTTCTGACATACTCTTACTCTCTGATGTCTGGAAGTACATTTAATACATAGTCAAAATCCAGACAGTCATTTCTTATTACTCTTGTGTGAGTGGACATTGTTGTGTGTGACATGGGTTGGCCCATGAAATTGTCTATCACTTTAATGCAGACACTTACCTTATGCATCGTTGACAATTCCAGTACATTTTTTGTTGAGCAGTTTTATCAGTTCTTCCCTTTCCTGCTATTAATAATTTGAATGTTGTATCTCCAGAATTGGTCTTAGACATTCAAGTTTTATGTTAGTAGTAGGTCACTTCAACTTAGAATGTCTGGTAGTCTTACAAATCTAATGAGACCGATGGAAAACAACTTGAATTTTCAGGGTTTTTTTGTAGTTCAGTATGGAGATACACATCCCTTCAGCTTGCCACTTCATTAATTTACCTCACTAGTGTAAAGATGTAAATGTTGTTTTTGAAATTGTGACAAGTTATCTTTACAAAACAGAGGATACATTTGGTATTGATACCTGTAACATGATGAAAATCTTCCCCTCTGCTGTGGAGCACTTTGATCCTCAGTGATTTTGCCTGCTATCACTGCTGATGAAGAAACTCCGTTGTTTTGGGATGTGCATACAGGGCAGGGGGGATGGATGTCACAGTGACAAAACTTATGTGTCAAATAGTAAGTATTGCACAGTACATATCAGAGCTGACTCAAAACTTTTCTCTCATCCATGAAGTCAACTCCCTTTTGAAATCTGCAAATACCAAATACAGAGTTGAGGCTACAGGTGTTTTCCAGAGAACTGCTCTTTCTCCTGCTGTTGGAGAGTGGAATAGCACTTCTCCCACCACGACCCCTCCCCCCCCCCCCCTTTTTTTTTTTTTTTTGTTTTCCTCTTTAGTGTAGCTGATTCAGATGTTTGTGTATATAGATTAATCCAAGTATAGGAAGTGTATTCAGTGATTGGATCAGTGCCTCTGTGGCTCTTGCTATTCCAGATGATGTTACTGCAGTATTAAATCTTGGAAAATCCGCAGAACTTCTGAAAAAAGGCAGGTGCTCTTCTGTATGACCCTTTAATGGTCATAATCTGTAAATCGTTCAAAGGCAGGGTTTTGCTTGCTTACTTAGAATGTAGTGTTCATATATTAAAAACTGAATTATCTTCAGGTGTTCTATAGAAATGCATAAAAAAACCTTAAAAGTTTAAAGTGTTAGTTATGTGGACATTGCTGACAATTTAGTACTTAACAGTTCCTTGGGAACTGCTATTTGAAGTGAAATTACACTGAGAATATAATGTCACTGCTTTTTTGGGGGGCAGAGGCTTGTGGTTTTTTTTTTTTTTAATTCCCTGCTCCCATCCCCTTCCCCCCACCACTCCCAAGAAGAAAAAAAGTTAGTGTTTAATGATTAGGAGGCAAAATTACTTCATTTTAAAGTACTATCTTTTAATATATTTCTGTAGATGCCATCTGGCCACCAGACTTCAGTGGTTCAGAATACCTGTTCAGGTTCCCATAGTTGTGTTAGCATACTCTACCACCTCCCCAGCGGTTAGATGAATGGATGCATGCACGGTTTAGATTATTCTTTCCTTAAATAAGGTTTTTCTGCACTTTTTCTTACCACATGCATGCATGGTTTAGATTATTCTTTCCTTAAATAAGGTTTTTCTGCACTTTTTCTTACCACATTAGTGGAAAATGTACTTATGTGGCTAAAGTTTACACTTTATTCTTAAATAGATAATAGAGCATATATTCTGAAAATTATTCTGAAATATATACAATATGTAAGTATATACATAGAAACAGAAAGAAAGAATAAAGGATGGAAAGGTAATATTAATTTTAAAAAATAATTTTTGAGGTAAAAATTTCCTTTTGACATAGAATATTTGCCTTTGCAGTTCTCTTAAGGTTGGTTATGGATCCCAGCCCCACTGTAGAGAAAATATCATTAATACCAAGTAAAATAAGTTACATGTTTGTACACAGTTGTTTAAGTTCTCTTTCAGTTGAAACCAGTGGAGATCTTAAATAATTTGAAGTGAAAATATTGTACTTTAACTATTAAGTGTTACAGAATATAATGTAGAAAGGAAACTGACTGAATGTTTTTGTGCTGTTATATTTGTTGGCCTGACTGCTTTGTCAATTGCAATTGAATATTATTTGTTCTGTGTTTGATTTAGCTGCATTTTTGTTTAATTTAAAAAAATATCACTTGCAGTTAGCTCTAAAGGAAAGAACTGAATACTTTTTTCACTTGAATAGATTGTGTGTCTCTGCTTAGTTCCTTAGAATTATATCAGCAGTGAGTGTAGACATCAGTGAAACCACAAGACATTGCAGCTGATCTTGAAAAAGATCGGTCCTTTCAATGTTGATAATTTAAGGTTAAGAGATTAATTTGTTTATTTTGTTTTAATGCCAGATTAGATGGGAAAAGGGTGGAAGAAATTAATGTCAAACTGATTTTTTTTCCCAATAGTATCCTTCAGTGAAGACTAAAAAAAATCAAATACTTTTGTTTAGTCATTAGTTCAGAGCTGCTGAAGAGTATGTAATTTTGCTGTAATCATAATAAAAAAGCTGAGAAATTGAAGACTAGATTTACAAAGCTGCCAGTAGAAAGATGCTGATTTCATAATCTGTTTTATCTCATAGGCAAATATGTAAGGGATGGAATTTGATATTTTTGATTGTTTAGGATGTTTGAGCCAATATTTCCTACATGAAGAAGGCCATAGGTGTGGTTTGGCCAGATTATTATTTTCTTGACTGCACTTTCTATTTAAAAAAATGGAAGCAGTAGTGATTATTTTGGACAGAAATGAAGGAAAATTTTCTGCAGTGTAATGTTTTGGTTTAGATATTATCAAATATCTTACTTCGACACATTCAGAAGAAAATATTAAACTCCATTTTGAAATGAATTTATCTAAAAGTTGGCTTACTAAAATTTATCTGCTGTTTAAATTGATTTACCAGGATGAAGAAGCATGGCATTTTGATCTTTCTCCATTTCTAAGTCTTTTTTTTTTCTTTTTTTTGAAATCTAAATTATGTCCTTTTCCTTTGCACCAGGTTTTGGCTACATTTCTTACAGGCAATTACAGGCATCTGCACTTGTTCAAACACCTCATGAACACTGTTACTGTTATTATTGTGAAAGCTTTGGTGTATTTGTGTATTTCCATGCTAAAAACTAAGAAATTTTGAATGTGTAGGTTCCAACATTATTAGTGTTCTTTTAAGACCTTTTTAGATTGCCATATGTAGGCCTTGCTTTCATATTTTTATACCTTCATTGTCTCAGGCAGTACTAGTGTGGAGTGTCACATGCAAAAAGGAAGGTGAGACACAGAACAGTTGAGCAGGAAACCTGTCCTCGTTCTGTAACTTTTTGTTATTATTATAGTGGGTATGTGCAATATTTTTATATTCAGAAAGACTAGCAAATCTAATATTAATTGAATTGATAATATTTGCATTTAAAATGAATAGTTTGATGGAAATTTTTAAATTACTGAAAACAACACTGAAAATTAATGGTGAGGTATTAATAATTTGACACTTATCACACTAATGATACATGAAATTGGAAAACTTTTTTTTACTGAAACTAGAAAAGAAAAAAAACCATGACATGGAACTGCAAATTTACTTATTTTTAAAGCCTTCCATCTGAAAATGTTCTTCTCTTTTTTTTTGGGAACTATATTTGCTTTGCATCCTTAGTGGAACTGTTTTCCAATGGATAACACTTGTCACTTTTCACAGTATTGTTCCTTGAAAATGTATCCTCGGATCAAACATTTCTTCTGAGAAGTTACCCTCTTCAGGTGAACCACATAAAACAAAACCAGACATTTGGGGCATGAAATCTACCGAAGGAAAAGTACTAAACTGTGCACAGTCAAAGAACGGAGGCAGGGCGCAGACTATAAAGACAAATACTACCTGAAAGAAGGAACTCCAAGGTTATTTCCTTCAAAATACTTTTAGCATATACCACTGCATAAACGCGGTTTGTTTGCTCATTCAAATTGGAGAACTCAAAAGCAAGGTACAACAAAACATCAATTCACATATAACTTTGTGAAATCAAATATTTCTGAGTTTGTAAAAAGATTAAACTCACATGTTCAGGTAAGTGTGTAGTTTAATAAAGGAATGTGGAGCTTTTCATTTATAATTATTTCATACCTGAAGTGAGGAGTCAATTTTTTTTGGTGGTTCATTGATGGTTACAACAGCTAGTTACACAGGTACGCATAATACTCTGTAATTGTGTATTGTGGCTGTGTTAAAAGGTGAAGGAAAACGGAACCCAGGCTGTAAAACAAATACATAATAACATAAACTCTTGTGTTACCAAAAAAAAACCAACCAAACAAACCAAAAAAACCCAAAAACCCCACAACAAATACATCCAGGGAGAACATGTTGGGTGTTTCCCAGGAAAGAAAATTCTTGCTAATGGTAATACCCAGGTACTCAGCTGATGGGAATCAAGACAGCCACACTGAAGTCAGAGTAAGCATCTGGCTCCCAATCTGAAATGGCTGCCTGTGAGAACCAGTGAGGTAAAAGAAAGAAAGGAGATCTGCAATTTTGTAGTAAAATGACCCTTTTGTCGGTTGTGTAAGTAGTAGTGCCAGTATTTTAAAAGCATAATAGAAGCTGCTATCTTTTACCCTGATGAAGAACTAGAACACTTGAAATCATCATAAACTAGTGTTTATTCTTTATAATACAATCATAAGCTGACATATTCAATTTGCAGTATTAACCCATTTTCAGTCATTAACCCATTTTCTGGGCTGCAGAATGACTGGAATCTTTAAGATTTTGCTGCATGAAAAGGTAGAGTGCTTTTAGTTGTCCCTAGTATAAAACAGAAATTACTTTAAGAAAACAGTTTTGAAAATCCAGTACTTAACAATAGGATTTTACTGTACTAGTTCATGTAAGCAGAAAAAAAGTGGATAGAAGGAGGGAGTACAATTTATTTATTTTTCTCCAGTTTAATGTACTTTCACACCCTTTCACCTACAGCCAAATTAATTTATTTCTGGCTAAACTGAATGCTGTCTTTTGAGCTGATTATTGACAGAGTGAAGACTTAAATACAAATGAACAAAATGAGCTAATCCATTTGACAAAATTCATACCTCTTTGCTGTGTTTACGTCATGCTGCATTTTGTGGTGCATTTTTATTCTCAACTACTCCCGCAGCAGCTGCTGCTGCTTCTGGAAAGCAATGTTCTTGGGTTATCATTTCATGAGTAGTAGCTGCCCAAGGGAAAGATGTTTAGATCACATTTGGTCTACAGATTGTTCTCTGTTTCTAGTATTCTGTCCTTTGTTTCCCTGTGTGCAACATTTAAATCTTCAGTTGTCTCTTTGTGTGTGTGTGTGTGTGTGTGTGTGCGTGTGTGTGTGTTCCTTAATCTCATAGGCTGTTAGTATTACTTACATTACTTTAAAACATCAAGGTATTTTGGATTGCTGAGTTAAGGCAATTCAAAATCTATGCAACTCTTGCCTTCGGCACAAGTTGCCATCTTACCTTAGAACTGAACTTTCCTTTCGGAACTAAGCCTGTAGTTTATTAGATATAGACATGAATAATTCAGTCTTGATTGAGAAGATGGAAAATAGAAAATCCACGTGACTTCTAAAAAACACTATTGAACAAAGAAGTCTTAAGAAATCAGGATATAATAAAAGCCTTCTGGGTCAGAGTAGTGGTCCATCTAGCCCAGTATCCTTCCTCTGACAATGCACTGTGGGGAGGTGTTGTTTAGGGAGAACATGTTAGCCTGGGCACATTCAGTGGTGTGCTTCCGTAATACTTTCCCAGCATCCACAACAGTTGCATTAGGGTTGTAAAGGGGTAGCAGCTTGCCTAGTCCTTACGCTATCCATTTATGAATCTGTTGTCCATGAGTTAATCCTTTTCTGAACCTGCAGGTGCTATCCTGTGGTAACAAGTTCCAAAATTTCACTATCTGCATTTTAAAGAAGTACTTTCTGTGTGTTTTAAACCAGTCTCTCTTATGAGTTCCGTAGTTGTCCTCAATTCTAGTGTTGTTGGATTTGATGAATAATAGTTCTGTGTTTACCTTATCTGGCATTTTATTACCCAGAAGAATTTACTATCGTCTGCTGACTTTGAGATTTCATTTAACACTCCTTTGTCTTTGACAGAAATACTGAATAATAGTACAAATAAAACTATAAAAATAACATGATGCAGCAGTCCTACTTTTCCTACAGCAAAATGCATTACCTTCCTGCTTGTGGAAACCTTGATCATGTCTTCCTGCAGTTCTCTGTCAATAGATCGAAGAATGTTAGCCTCTCCAGTCCCTCCTCGTAAAGCACCTGCACCAATCAATTTACTCGTTCATTTCTGTACCTTACTTAACTCTCCTTTGACCTTAAGACATGTTCTTACACTCTAAGGACAGAACTTCTCTCAGTACTCAATATATGGGCACATTAAGTTTTAATGAGTAGCACAATGGCATAATCTGCCTTGTTCCTAATACCTTTTCCACTGTGTCCAACATTTCGTTGGATTTTGTAGCTGTTGTTACTCCTGTGCTCTAGAATGGCCAGCAATAACTAGAAACTTTGTTTCCCTTATTTGTAACTGCCAGTATGCATAGCCAGTGTTTAGAAAGTTTTTCCCTAGTGTATTACCTTACATTTTTGTACACTAAAGCTCATCTTTCACTTTTCTGGACAATTTTTTGAGCTTCTTATAGAATTTCTTGCTGGTGTTGATGTTGTGGGTGGTTTGAGTTGTCTTTCTGACATTTACTGTTATTGTGCTGATTATTTCCCTCTTTGCCTTTTCAGAGGCACAATAAATGATAGCTGTTTCTCCCCTGTAACTTGCGTTAGAGTGAACAGGGTACTTTTCTGTATCTGTCAGCTTTCTTCCCACTCCTAGTTTAAATACTTTTCTGTGACCTTTTTAGTTTCAGTGCCAGCAGCCTGGCTCCATTATTGTTAAAGTGGAGCCTGACAATTCTGTCCAGGTTCCTCTTGTCTCAAAAAGTTCCTTGGTTCCTCCTTTACCAGAGTTCTTCCTACCTGCATCATACTCTCATCCACATATTATTGAGACTGTAAATCTCTACCTGCATCTTAGTTTTATGTCTGAATGTGGCAGTTTTTATATGGAAATCCTGGACCTCAGTCTCCAGCCTCTGAAGGCATGAGTCAACCACCCAAGCATCCCTCCTGCTCTTTTATATATCGTTGACAGCAACATGAACTGTGCCTACTGAGTCCCCCCTTACACCTCCCAGCTCTCTAGACATATTAGACCTGTGTAACCTTTACACCTAGCAGACAATCTATGTCCTCTCAGATGTCACAAACTTAATTACCTATGTGTTTCATAGTTAAATCTTTCACTGCCACCACTTGCCTGTCTCTTTCCATCTTTGAAGTTCCTCTGTGAGGCGGGAGTGTTCTTGGATCATCCTGCAAGAGAGCACAGCAATTTCAGCATCAGGGCGGGTCTCAACCAATGGGTTAGATCCCTTTGTTCTCAACTAGGTGCCCCCTTTTGCTGAGACTCCTGTACTCTGTGGCAAGAACTTTTGTCTACTGCTACTGTGGAAGATAAATTGTTCTACAGTATTCCTCTAGACCTCACCTATTGACCTTTCAGATTTTCTTAGCTGTTCCAGGGAGGTAAAATAATAAAAAAGGTGGTGTCAAGTAATCATTGTTGTAGTGGTGGGCTTCATATGATCTGCTTGCAGTACTTCAGTGAAAATTTGTCAATGCACTGAAGAAATTGTGTGATCGCTTCTGAATATGGCTTAATATGGACAAAATGAGTGGGAAATGTTGAAGAGGATGGACCCTGACACAGAGTGATCTGTATTGCTTGAGAAGTTGACAGAGGCTAAAATATCATTGAACATCTAGAGCATCAGATTCATATTTTAGACTTCCTAATATTTGTTACTAAATTTTATGGTCTACCAGTTACTGGTACCTAGTTAAGCTCATTGGTAGGGTTGGGATTCATCTGCTGAAATGCACCTTTCTGTGTCTGTGCTAGTGAACCTCATATCCTTTTATGGTTTGTTGAAGGAAATGGGAATTTCTGAGACTTATCATTTAATCAAAATGTCTAAAGCATCCTAGAACTATCTAGTTATCTTAGTTGATTAGAAAGAAAACCTAGACAACCAGCTCAAGCTTAGATATTGCAAACATTTAAAGTTCAATCAGATGAGCACACAAATGCCCAGTTAATATGGAAAGGGGAATTACCATAGGCTAAACATCTAAATTCTTGAAAACACAAGTCTTTTAGCATAGCTGACATTTTTTACTGTGAGTCACTATTTTTCTACTTTTCTAGAAAGTTTTTGTCTTCTGAAATTGTGTTACTTATATATATATCCATGTATTTAAATAGACCCTTCTGTGTCAGTCAATCTCAACTCCTTTTATGATTTGTTGAGGGAAATGGGTACTTCTGTCTGTCACTTTTCATCTGATGGAGGTCTACAGCATCCTAGAAGCATTGAGTTCTCTTCATCACTTGAAAAGATATTTCATTGGTTAGAAGGGGGTATAACTTACGTATGTGAATGAACATAGAACTTACCTCTTGTCACATCTGTATAGATAGCTCCAAGATGCTACATTTTATTAATAAAATTCTAAGTGGAAAGTTATTGTTTAAGTCACATATATATAATCAGTACTATGTATAATGCAGAGTTTGAATAACATTCATGTAGTAGAAATTTAGAATAAAATGAAGGATAGCTAGGACACTGTTGAAAGTGATACATAGAAACATTTCTCCTATCAAAATCTTTCACTAAATTGCTACAAGATGCATGATATAATATTTTTACTTTATTTGACCTTGGTGTATCCTCAGCTTAAGTATTGTTTCAGGCTCTTGTCACTCAAAAAAGGATATAGACAGTTTGGAAGGATCCAGAAAAGCTAACAAGATTGATAAAGGACTTTGGGAAAAAATTTCTGAAAAGAAATGTTGAAAACCTCGTCCTTGTTCGGTCAGAAGAAAAAAAGTGAATAGGAACACAAATTATAAGAGTCCTCAAATATCCAAAAAAAACCCCTGTAGCCAAAGGGAAAGAATTGTTTTCTGTGTTGCAGATGAAAGTGTTAATTAATTTAGATTGTCAGATTTCGTATAATGCCACACACCCCCAAAACTGGAAAAAAACCCCAAACAAACCTCAACAACAACAAAAACCCAACACCTTAGGTTTTACAGGAAAAAAATCCTGACAACCAAACAGTTGCATACTGGAATAAGTTATCCAAGAGGGTTTGAAACCTCTTATGATTGGAGGTTCTAAAATCAGGTTAAATAACATCTGGTAAGAATGCTTCATGTGAGGTTCTTGAATTTGCATGTGGGGACGTGGAACTTTACAGGTGTGTGTGGTGGAGTGTGGAGAGGGAGGGAGCAAGGAAAGGAGGAAGAAAGAGGGAGAGGGCTGGAGTGCGAGTCTGCAGCTGGGAAGACAGATCCCTGGCAGGGCTGCTACCAGCATGGAAGGCAAAACCTTCATCTGCCGTGTTAGTGCAAGCTCAAAGTGATGCTAGTGGGGCAACTGCAGAGCAAACCAGCTAGTGCCTGGAGAATAAAGGAGTAGCTAAGAAGCATTTGCTACAAAAGTGAGAAATACAAGTGCCTCAATGGGAAAACTATGGAGAGAGCTTATGTATGTGTGTCTTGTGCTGAAAGGGACATTCTCTTTGTGGCAGTATTTTCAAGTGACATTTGAACAAACTTGTTTAAATTTATCACTGAATATGTCAGTAACAGCAGCGTGAATAGAAAAGCAAGACTAAGACCAAAGTTCATTAACAAATTATAAGATAACATTTAAAATTCTGAAAGAAATAAATGAGAATAGAATGGAAACTACATTAGTGAATTAAATTGATTCAGCAAGTACATTATTTGTTATATGCAGTTTGCATAAACCTCATTGATAGCAGTGCTATTTTTAGTAATGAAGCAACGTATGGAATGTCAGCATTAGAAATAAGAAGCAGGCTACTCATATGTGTAATGCCACACAGTGTACCATAGGTCCTCCAGGCTTATCAGAGCTGTCATAAGGCATGCATGGAATATATTACTGTGAATAAGCATTTCAACTGTTCACGGTATTAGCAATGCCACTGTACAGTGGGGTTTTTTTTAAGATTTGCAAAAGTCCAGATTTGTTACTGCTCAGACTCTGAAGCCCATCAGGCTACAGTGTTACACACCTTACCATATTAATATAGTGGCAAAGGCAGGATACAAGGGGAAAGCTAAGATTGTTTATTTTGTTTATTTCCATATATACTGCACTTTTATTTTAGTTCTACAGTATGGCTGCATAAAGAACTGGATTTGCCAGTAATAGCACAAAATGCAAAGAAGAATTTGGTAGTTTAATATCTGAGTTGTTACTCCTTTATATTGAAGGAGCTCATTTAGATTCAGATTTACTGCCTGATTTTTCAAGTGGAGATCCCTATGTGTAAAGAATCCATTCCTGGTCGTGAATGTGTCAAGTAGTCAGTTCTTAAAAAGACTGAGCCTCAACTGACTTGGAAAACTGTTTTATTACGATAAAGTTTCTCACTGTGTCAGTTTGTCTCTTATTCTCGCTTAGAAAATTAAAGGAAAAAAATAAATAAAAACCTGAGAGGCGTTAGTTCTCTGTAAATAAGATCAACACAGTACAGTGCTTGACTACCCAAAAAACAACCTGACATAAATGTGACTTGCATGCTATTTGTACTAAGAATAGTGTTACTGGCAACTGCTGATGTGGGTGGTATACACTTCATAGTTAAGCAGTCACATAGACTTTTCATGTCACTTTCTTTTGCATACCTGCAGATGTTCACGTAGAAAGCACAAAATAATTAAGAATTTTAATCCTAACATAGTATTTCACAGTTACCATATCACACTTACATGCTTAAGTAAAGGTTTATGAAGGGTACTTCTTAAAAGCATCAAAAGGAAGGAAAAAAAAGGATGTTATGGCTTGTATATATATATATATATATGTGTGTGTATGTAAAGAATAGATACAGTGGCTTTAAATAGAATGGAATGTAGTTACAGGATTTGTGTATGAGGGTGATTGCTACTAAGGTGAATGAACAGGGCTTGTGTATAAATGGAAATGTGTTATTTGTTTTACTGCTTCTTTCAGAATAATGAGTATAATTTTTGACAGAATATAAAAATCCAACAAAAAAAGTCGTAGCAGTGTTTCCCTCCTCCCTATTGCACTGCAGTAAAATCCCTTTAGATAAATATTCACTGATGCAGAGAAACCAAATGTTCCCTTGGAGCTTGGGAATACTGTGTGTCGTTCAGAAGCATCCTTTTCTGGTGAACACCTGAAGTTATATCCAAGCTCCTTTAGCTAGGGCAATGGTCACAGTCATATGGAGCCTCTGGGAGAGAAGGAAGGACAATAAAGGGGGAATTAAATATATCCATAAAACGTTCCTTATTTTTGAAGTGAGCCAAAAATGGCACACTCATACTTCCTTTGGATACTGCCTTTTTTGCACCCCCCCCCCCCCCCCCCCGACATTATTTAAGACTGTAATATTGCCAGAATTCTTAATTTGTGTTTTGGCTCTGAAGGTATTCCTTTACTGGGATAGTAATGTACCATCTGCACAGGTGAAAACTACACAAAACTGCACAAATGACATACTCAAAATGAAAATTATAAAGGCTTCTGAAATCCACTGTCCTTCCTATGTTTTTATATCTGCTAATTTTGTAGCTATTTGGATGCTATGTATTTTTGAGCCATATCAGGATATTTACATGTAAAATACCTTTGTTGTTCATAGCTTAGATTATGCAGGTGATGTAGCTATACTTTCAGAAATAGTCAGTCAAAGGTGGACTAGTTTACTTCCTTATTCAACAATGAAATTATGCTTGAATTTAAACTTACAAACATTAGTGGGTGATACACTAAAGCTAGCCCCAAGTGGAGTATTTAAGGGCCCAGGAGAAGAAATTCTATCCCTTGCCCTCACTCCCAAAATAAGGAGTGAAGCAGTGGTATTTCTTTCTGTTTGTTTAAGATAGGGTGAAGGTTTAAGAACACCACCTACCAAAGCTGTCGATGACAATCTCAGAAGTGTTATGATATAGACTGACGTCAGGAAAATGGCTTCTGGCAACAAGGAAAGGTGTGAGCCCTCTTAGAAAGAAAGGAAGGCAAACAAGTCAGTGCTCAGATTTTCCACACAAAATAATACTGGTCTGCACACTGTGATGGGGAAAGCAGTGTCACAGATAGTTATCATACAAGTTTGTGTAAAGTGGCTTTGTAGCATTTTTTGTGCATCAACACAGCTGCATTTGGTTCATGCAGTCTTCAGCCAAGGATCATCCACTGAAAATTGCCAGCTTTAAACTCCAGATGTTCATTCAAGTTAGTGAATGCTATCTTAGATCATTTGGCTAACTGAAATGGTGAATGAAAGGAAGGTATTCTTCATTACTGTCAGTACCTACATTGTGAAGAGTTACAGCTAAAAATGAACTGCTTGATGTCCATTCAGAAGCAGGTGAGAAACAAAACCTTCCAGCAAAATTGAAAGGTAAAAAGAAGTACCCTCATGTTCAGAAGGAAGCTGTGTCTAAGCACCTGACATGAGCCTATGGCGAGAGACCAGACATACAGCAGGAAAAAAAACTTTCCTGTCTTTTAGGATTTTTTTTGTTTTTCCCCAGAAATAATTCCACTTACTTTCAAAAATAATGTTTTTCCAAACTGACAGAGGAAAGGGGGGATGATTTATTGTTAGAATGTGGTCTGGACTGTGAAACTTGGATAAACTGGCAGGTGAATTTTGGCAAAATGCTGTGAAAAAGGAATTAGACGTCTACTTGATTATAAGATGATTACTCACATTTAGGAAACCAGAGAAAGCAGAGATACTGAATATGGAAATGAAGTAGCTATGTGGATTTGTTTACTTGAAAAGACACTGTGTGGGTTGACTTTTTTAATAAATCCATTTAGAGGC
Source organism: Pterocles orientalis (assembly GCA_011057875.1). Lineage (NCBI taxonomy): Eukaryota > Metazoa > Chordata > Aves > Pterocliformes > Pteroclidae > Pterocles > Pterocles orientalis. The sequence goes on along the minus strand of WKFP01014995.1, from coordinate 307,417 downwards.
AAGGTCAATTCCGCTGTTTAAATTATATGAAGCACTAATGCACCTAGGGAAAGGTACTTTACATAGAAATTACACCTTAGCTAAATATTCCTTTGTAAGTTCCTTAACCAGAATTTCAATAACACCCTGGTTTGTCTTCACGAGCCATTCAGAATCTCTTTGAAATGCTTGCATGAAAAGTGACCTGTTCCCTTACACTGTGAACATGTAGAGAAAGGGTCAATTTACCCACATTGTAGTGTGAAATGGAAGAAAAAGTTGCTTTTTGGAATATCCGGTGTAATATGTTGCAGGCTGCCTGTTAGATAGCAGTTTCTGAAGATGATAGAAGACATTAATTGATTTTGTAGTTCAGTGACACTAGGATAAGTGATTCTTTCAATCATGCAGCTTGGCTTTAAGACTTGTTTTCATTTTTCTTCTTTTTTATTTGAAAGGTTTATATCAAAAATGTAGGAGGTACTTGATGGGAGAAACATACCATGCAACACATAATTAGTATGATGAATGTATCAGCCGGCGTCTGCCTTTGGTTACCTTACCGGATTTTAGAGTAAGTGCATTAGTGCCCTCGGAGGAAAAGCAGAGTGCAGATGGGAGAGGGAGAGAGGAGTAAATAAAAATATTCTTCAGTGTAAAGGGTTATTTGGAAACTAGCACTTAGGTATTATAAAATGAAAAGCAGTTTGTTTTCTGAGCAGTGTTAGTGTAAGCAATTGTTTATCAACCAGTAACTGATGTTGCCTATTAACTATTTTACAAATGATAAAGGTAATAACTCATATAGAATCCAATATGTGTTTATTCTGGAAACAAACACCAAATTTTTTTTGCCCAGGAACTCAGTCTGAACAAATGATTGTCTAGCTGAGAGAATGAATAAAGTCACTACATCAGCCCCTTTTTCCTTCTCTCCTTGTCTCTCTCATTCACAGACAGCTTGAACCACACAGTACTGAGGGCAGTGCTGTGACTGATCCTTGGGGAAGCAGGGGTGGCTGATTTCTAGCTGGTTTTAAAGAATATCTTCTCTTGCTGTATGTTGTAACATTTAGCCAATATGTATAGTCCCTTCATCCCTGACCCTATAATGAAAGGAAAAAGGAAAAAAAAAAAAAAGATCTGTAGGTCTGTAGATACAGTTCTCATAAGAGAGATGGGAGGAAAAAAACCCACATTTTAATTTCCTTGTTAGTGTTCCTCTAGATTCTAATAAATAACATGGGGCAATCACTATTAAAAGAAAAAAAAACCCTGACAGTTCCTACCAACTATATATATTAGCAAGAAAAGTTAAAATAAAACCAAATGTTGCCGAAACTAATCAGTATATAATGGAATAATCAAGATAAGATGGTAAGATGGCTTTGCAAGTCTGTTCCCTCACACTTCACACCTGTACATGGTTTAATGTCCACAAACTGTAGTTAAGTCGAGAAGAGTCGTCTTCTGCTTTTGTAATGCACATCATAGCCAGTTCTGCAGTAAGCTTATGAAGTCCTGAAGTCCTTGGACTTTTATTTTGTTTCATTCTTTCCAGATTTATATAGCTTCCAGACTTATATTCACTAATACTGAATATGTTCTCGATACAGTCACTGACAAGGGTATTTACACAAACTTTGGTTTTAACTGTGTATTGAACCTCTGGCTTTAAAGTGTATTTGTTATTGGAGACAGTAATAGGGTATACCTTCAAAGCTAAGATCTGGCTATATATTGATATTTCTCCAATATTGCATGTTCCAATGTAACTGCTATTTTATCTCATCTGAAATAAGAAAAATACTTTTTATTAAGAGCTCATCACTACTACTTTACCAAAATTTTTAAAAGCTAAGCAAAACTGGCAATCAGGACACTTCAGTGTCAGAAAAGGTTTATTGAGAAATACTGTGGTGGGTAAGGAAAATTATTATAATTGTAAGATGGGAAAGGGTCAGTGGGAGTGGAAGTGATAGGAGTGATAAATCTAAGCAAATGTGGCTGCACAGATAAAATCACCTCTTGTTTTAAAGTGGGATGTTTAGCTATTATCTGTAAACAGCAAGGTTATATAAGCCTTGTCACATCTCAGGACAAGACTGAAGAAGGAAGTCTGGCAGATAGCTAAGGGCTACACTATCAAAGGCTTTTAACAAAAAATAACTTTAACAGTATAAAGATAATCCACCACCTTCTAGGCAGCCAGCCTGAAACACAGGCATGATGGTTGATCAGTTTTTCAAGCAGTATGCTATGTTCTATACTTGCTATAAAAACTACTGTTAAGCTGCCAACAGTCACCTCTGGCAGAAAATTGCAATACACAAGCGTTTTAGTTACATGCATGCATGTTTTTCTCACAAAGTCATCAAGATATAAAAATAGGAATTTTGTGACTGGAAGAAATCCTCCTCATGCTTTTGAATATATAGAGTTTTCCATGACAACTGACCACAATTCTGTTATAAAATATATTCTTCTTGGAAAAGGCTGGATAACCGAAAAGAGAACACTTCATACGGATGAGTCAGTTTTGTTTTTTTAAAAAAGATCTTTGAAATACATTTTATTTTTATATTTGTAAGCGAGAATTCAACTCAAAATAAAAGAACTTAACATTACTAAAATAAATATATTAATATTAGTAGCCTTTATGATCTTTTTTTTCATAAAGATTCCTGAGTTTATTTTACTTTCATCCTGGCTGTGAATGGGGAAATATTTTCCTAGTTCAAACTTCTACAGACAAATATTTTCAAAATATGCTTGAGTTATGTCAGAAATCATGTCAAGAGTCTCAGTCAGACTTTTTTTTCTATGTCCTTTCAGTGTCCATGAAGGAATAATATCAGTAACTGAAGTACTAATAAGAAATAACTAGCTGTAAATGATATTATGTATTTAGCAATGCATCTATTTTCACAACTTTCAACATATCTAGCTAATAGCATCATGCAAGCATACTTCTATAGTTGAGAAGAAATTTGAAGGTTGTAAGAGAAAGGGAGACTGCTTCCAGACGTGGAGGAGATTCAAACTTCATTTAGTTTTTCCACTGAACAGAAAATAACGGAATTGAACAGAACAGGAGACAGTTCTATTTCTATTTTGCAATTATGGTTTAAGGAACAGGAATTAATTTCTCATCTCCTAAGGGAGAGCTATGATCACAGTTGTGAAAAGCTACTGAGAATTATAACACGTTTCATGTGTACAGCTGTTCAAATGCAAAACAAGTTGGAGATAGTGTCTGAAACTAGCAACAGATTCTCTTTGAAAGAATAAAATTCAGAACTAAATGGCCCCAAAGAATTTTTTAGCCAAAAAGTGGGTTTTGTAATTGACTACTGTCAACAGAAACCTATAACGTAAAAATCATATATTTAAGTCGTATTTCATATGGGTTGTTTTCCGTCAGATTGTAAATATATTATAGTAATGTGGTACATGATTCATATACATTTGTAACAAAGATGAATATCAAACTTCATTAGTTAAGGCTGTCCTTTCCCTTTAATTTCTTGCCAGGAGTTTCATTGCAGCACATACTATATAAAGCATAAGATTGGGTATTTCAGAATTTCTTTTTTTTAATCTTTAAGCTTTACAGTATTCCCTAGAAAAAAATGGTCGTTATTTTTTGAAACATTTTGTGGATTAATTGTTAGAGATAGACAAGTCCTGGGACCTGTATAGTGCCAGTTCAGTGGACTACGTCCTGCCTGTCTGATCTTGTTTCCTACTTTTTTTTAAGTAGATTTTGAATATATTTCTTCAAATTTATTCATCAGACATTTAATCTTTCCCAGTTTCATTTAAGAGAATACATGATATTGGGAAAGATAAAATGCCTGACAAATTATATGTGAACCCACAAATTAAAACCTGCTTATTTGGTAGGAGTCTGTCTAGTCAAAATGAGCAACTTTGCTGCTAATTTTAGCTTTCAAAGATTTGTACAGTATTTTACATTTTCTCAACCCAATCAATGTAAAATTGTAATTAAAATATTTGTAAGTGCAGTGTTTTCACTTTTAAGATGGGCAGTATCAGCTTGCCCACTCAGAGCACAAATCATTGTGGAGAAAGGGGATGTTTTGTCCTGTGTGTTGAAACAAGTTGCAGTTACTTTGCTTCGTTCAAACAATGGTCTTTTCTTTGGAGAACAGAGAATACTTGCAAACTGGACAGAACTCATCTACTGGATGTGGGGAACTATGCTGAAATTGTAACCAGGTTCTGCTGTGGTTCAAGATTGTATGGTCTAAATGCAAGGCTTAGAAAGAATAATAAAATGATGTGATGGATGCGAGACAAGCTTAGGAACTGCAGCGTTGAAATGACAACCAGCTTGCTTACTTTGTAGCACTGTTTAGATGTGCTTCTTCTAAATAGCACAAAGTTTAATAAAATTGAAATATACATAGAATCATAGAATCATTTAGATTGGAAAAGACTTATAAGATTTCTCCAGGCTAAACAACCCCAGTTCCCTCAGCTGCTCCTCATAAGATTTGTTCTCTAGACCCTTCACCAGCTTCATTTCTCTTCTTTGCACACACTCCAACACCTCAATGTCTTTCCAGTGGTGAGGGGCCCAAAGCTGAGCACAGTATTTCAGGTGCAGCCTCACCAGTGCTGAGTACAGGGGGACCATCACTTCCCTAGTCTTTCTGGCCACACAGTTTCTGATACAAGCCAGGATGCTATTGGCCTTCTGGGCCACATGAGTACACTGCTGGCTTATATTCAGCTGGCTGTTGCCCAGTACCCCCGGGCCCTTTTCTGCCAGGCAGGGGAAACCAAAGTACCAAAGAAAGGTGTCAAGGCAGTCATTCAAAACAATTTAATTTTTTAAAATGTACACATTGGAGAGATTGTTTTCAAAGTCTCAAACTAAGGCTTCTGCATAACATTTTCAGTATTTCACTTACTGTGGTATCTGTTGCAAAATAATTATTGTGAGGTTTTGCACGTGAATTATGAAAGTCTTCAGAAATTTGGGGTAATTATAATTACCCCAGTTTTAAAGACCTGAGCAGGTGCTCTCTCTGAGAATGCTTCAGAGGAGTTATGGCTTTGGGGATTTCTTACTACTCGTCATTTCGGAGCTCTGCTGCTTCTTTTTTCATAAATGTACATTTCAAGACATTGTATTTCCTTTACATGCTTTGAATCACTGGAGAGATAAATAGAGATAATGGCACAAAGCCATAATTGTGCATAAAACAAATCATTGTAATTTCTAGTTGAGTTCCTTGTTAATTTATACATGTAAACACAGTCATATGGTTTATACCAAAGAAACCATATCATTTAGCTTTGAAAAATGCAGTGAATCCTCCTTCCGTTCCCTCCAGAATTCCTTCCTGAAGTCGGTTTATTTAACCAGCATTTAGTTTCATCCTTTTGGCTCTGCAAGTACCCTGTTATTGTGGGGCAATAATATGCCAGCTGCACAGGACAAATATATACCAAACACAAACATTGCATTCAAGTGGACGATTATACAGGATGACTGAAAACCCATTATCCTTGCAATGTTTTGCCACTTGACAGGTTTGCACCTGTGTGTACTTGTTTGAATTCTGTGTTACTATCAACATCTCAGTCTTTTAGGTGGGGAATGCACCTAATGGTCTGGAAAATTATTTCACTGTTGCTCAATAGCTGTATGTTAGAATGTAGTGTGTGATACAGTTAACTCTTGTCAGTCAACACCACTGTGAAAAGGGTGAAATATAGTTTTAGCTGGCACACTGTTGAATAAAATATAAAATTGGCCTTTCTTCCCATTAAAACATTAAAAACACAGGATAGTACTATTCTACTGTAGCATATTTGTACACAAGTTTTGTATTAGGATATTTGTCTTAAACTTGAGTTCTGATTATAAATGAACGAACTGGATCTCTGCTTAAATAATAAATAATAATAAAATAATAAAATAAGATGGGAAAGGGTAGGAAAAAAAAAAGGAACCTCGTGAGTTGAGATAACGACAGATTTTTAATAACACCACACAAGGAAAACAAAAGGAAAGAGAATATAACAATAAGACAAGGTATAGAATACAATGGAAACACTGATACAATGAATATTTCACCACCGGGAGCTTCACAAAACCAACCGGCCCCGTCCCCCAAGACCCGGGCATGATGTCAGCATGGTATCGAATATCCCTTTGGCTATACCCACCTCCCAGTTTCTGTGAGGAATTAACTCTATCCCAGCTGGACCCAGGACAAACATGAAGACTTGTTTCTCTGTGATTCTTTTACTTTATACTTGGGCAGATCTATTTATGAAGTAAGACTTGGTGTCTGAAACTGGTATTTTTGTAGATTGTATCCACATAGAGATTAAAGAATAATTCAGGCTGGTAAATATGTTGGAGGGGGGATGATGGAGAATCTATTTTTTTTCATTGCTGCCAGTTATTTTCATGGTGAAATACTCCTTATGTCATAGGAAAAGTGAAACTATATTTTTTTCTGGAAAACATATTCTTTTTCTTCAAGAAACGTGAAATTCAAACTTTTCTATTTTTCTGACTGTTACATAGCAGACAAAAAGTAACCCAGAGCTGTTGAGGTGACTGACTGCTGAGTGTTCTATTGAGATGCAGGATTGCCCTAGCCTTCCTGTCTATGAGGAAGGGATCTCACATTTCCATCTAACATTTCCTGAAATATGTGTTCATCTGTGTCAGACATCTTCATACACAAACTGTAGTTGCTCTGAGAATGGTCAATAACTTCAGTACTTTAAGATGGATGAAAGTATGGACCATGTAAAGAATTTACAGTGGAAGACTCTTTATTCCATGGATGCATGAAACTGTGTAGGTATATACCATGTGCGTAGTACATCCATAGTAAATACAAAGCAAGATCTATGGGACATCTCATTGGAAGCATCAGCTAGTTAGATTTGCTGTATATCTGGAAAACATACAGAATTCTTAAAGCCTGTCTGGATAAAATTTCAGATAGTTGTAGTTTTGATCCTGGCTGGCAACCGAACACCACAACAACAACTGCCTCACCCTTCCCCCTCTCAGGGATGGGGGAGAGAATTAAAGGGGCAAAGGGAAAAGAGACTCATGGATTGAGATAAGAACAATTTAATAACTTAAATACACTAGTATTGAAAAAATAATTATAATAATTATTGTAATAATAATAATTGTAATACATGCAAATATACAAATGAATGATACACAGTAAACTGCTCACCAACTGATAACCAAGGATCAGCCCATTCCTAGCTAATAATCCCTGGGCAGTGAGAATCCCAAACCACAATCCTGGAATCAAGATAGGAGCCTGAAACCAGGAGCTGACTAAGTGGGTAAGATGACTCCAAGAGAGGGACCACGCAGAGAGAGTTGACCCAGAAAAAAAATAACTTCTGAACAGATCCTCATCTATATACTGGGCTTGATGTGCGTGGTATGGAATATACCATTGGCCAGCTTGGGTCTCAGTCTTAAACCGAAGGTCAAATCCTGGGCTAGTAATTGGGGCTGTGCTTCCTCCCAGCTTCTCCTGCCCCTGCAGACACTGGCACAGCAGAGAAGGTGAAAAGTCCTTGACTGTCCTGGTAGCAAATATAAACATCAGTGTGTTATCAGCCTTCTTCTCAGCACAAATCCAAAACATAGCCTCACACTAGCTACTTTAAAGCTCGTTAACTCTGTCTCAGCTGAAACCAGGACAGTATGCAGAACATACCTGGAAAAAAACAGGACGGATGGCAGTCCTGATTAGAAAAGTGTTCATTTTTTTCTAAGTTTTTGGTTTAGTCTTGCAGCATTGTTTTCAGTGTAAGATTCTCATTTATGCTAATTTGAAAATTAGAGGCTAGAATATAATTTGATAAATGTATCCCTTTCATGACTCTTCTTCTCAAAAGGAGAGGGGGAGGAAGGAATTGAACATAGGCACACACACAAATGTGCATACACAGCATGAAAGGAACATGGAATATACTTCTTATATTTTCTTTCCCTCTTCCTTTTCATGGATGAGTCCTTCTTTTTGAATAAGTTATTGGTATGTCTTGTATTATATGCTATACTATACTCAGTATTCCTGTTGCTCAAAGAAGTGCATTGTATTAAGCTCATTGTGTTGTTCATAACCGAGATGTGGGGATATCATCATGCTGCAAACTAAGATAGGTAAGCACAGAAGAAAACAAACAAGAAGGAAAAGTGGTCCGTTTAATAATGCAGAAATACTCATAGTTGTTGACCTTGTGCAGTTTTTAAATAATCTGAGTTCTTATGTGAAGAATAATCTGTACTGCGGTGTTTCATAATATTTCAGTGAATTTCTTGAGATGTGTTGTATTCCTGAATAAGTTGTTCACAGGTGACCCTCTATAGAATTTCTCAGAGCAAAGCTGAAGGACATTGAAAGCTCATGGAAATTCTTAAGCATTTACATAAGCACTTCTAGAATATCGTACAGCATCATTTGGTTGATACTTCCCATTAAAATGTATGCATAGTATAATGATGTATTGTTTCGTTTGCCATTTTACCCCATTAAAAAGAGACCATATTTCCTCCAAAGAAATTATAAGATTGGCATGCTTTTGCATAAGGAGTTTGTGTTTAACCTTAGAGATCACACAGGTCCTTCCACAGAGAGTAATCTTTAGAGGCAGATAATCTTCACGTTATTATGTTCTGTGCTGACAACAGCTAGACAATCAGAACACAGTTGTCAGGAGAAGTAAGGCTGGAAATAGTTTAAAGGGAAGATTCACTGGGGCTCTGATACACTTCTGAATGCAAAACTGGAAGTTTTGGCAGGTGGTTATAGAGGAGTACTGGTAGAGTATGTTGTGTATGTAACTTTGACTTTTTTTTGGAAACTGATACCCATTCAATCCCCAGGTAATTAGTAAACGTTGTTCAGATTTCAGTCCTCTGTAGTACAAAATGGAGAATCAGGATTCCAGTCTGTGGATCACTGTTCATGGAAGGCCTAAAATAAAGCTCTGGAGTTCAGCCTTTAAGATATTATATGCAGGTGGAGAAAATTTTAAGCTCTTTGGAGTTCGAGAGGTTAAATTCTTCATATATTTTCTTACTATTTACTCAGTATGTCCCTTTGAATATTGCACTCAGTAAACTCAGTAAACAGATCTGTAATTACCAAGGGATTTAATTCAAAAATCCCAGGTTCTGACAAATTAGTCTTTTTACATGGCTTTAAAATAACAATAGTCTTTCAACAGAAAATGAAAAACTCAATTTTGACAGATTTATGAGAATTTATGGTGCCTATGCAGGACTGTCATACACAGACATGTCTTCAGTCCTTTGCTAGAAATAGCTTCTAAAATGCCTCTAGGACCATTTATACATAATTAGGATTAATTTTTAAAAAGTTCCTTCTGTATTAGATATGTAAAGCTCAAATAAGTAGTGAGAACTTGTAAAGTGCACAGAGCTACAGCCACAGATTTTGCAATGGAAGACATTGTCTCTCTCTCTAGCCTCTAAAGTACAGCACTTTTCCTGAAATCAAGATGGTATTCTGTGTATGAACTGCAGCAGTCATACTCTAAGCAGCACCTTTCTAGAGCTTGAAAATGCAAAGGGAGAACAGCTGTGCATCAAAGGGGTTGCTCCGGAGTCAAGTAGCTAGATCTGCTTTCTAGTCATCAGTAAGTATTTGCTGTGCATCATGACTGTAAAAATTAGAAGGAGCTTTGGACCAGAAGTACATGCAGCAGATAGTCAGTCCATCTAGTGCTCTGTGAAGCAGTAGGTCTGTCATGGGCATTCATTCAGTCCCCAGGACAGGGGAGTCCCAGTTTATGATTCTCACCTGGCACTGGTGGGGAAGATGGACTCACTGCCAAAAGATAGGCCACCACTGCTCTGTTTGGACTGTGATCCTAAATGTACTGCTAACCATTCTGTTGATATTATTTATTCAGTCATAAATTATAAATAGTTAATAAGTGGTACCATTATCCAAATATGACATAATAAATGATGAAACCCCTGTTTCTGCTGTTTTCTACTGTAGGGTTTAGCAAGGCTCATCACTTTCCCGTTTTATGGAGTAGAACAGAATCTTTAAACCTGTCTCCTGTATTCTTCTGAAAATCAGATTTTTTACATTCAAGAAACTAATGGTGAAGTCAATGTTTTGAAATATCATTGCCCAGTGTTAGGTATGATTTTTCAGGGTTAAGTGGGCACACTTGATTGTAGGCCATGTTTTTAAATTCAGGCATTTATGTTTCAAAATTACACATTTTATCTGTATTGTCTTGCTATTGTGTAAAGAAAACTACTTTGCAAGGGCTTCTTTTCAGAATGAGACCAAAAATAGAAGATTTAATGCTTTGAGACAGCTTTTAGAAACTTTTAATATCTTTTTCTTGAAAAAAAAAATTGTTCAAAGCACAGTGATATAACTGTGTCCTTTGCAAACTGTGTATCTGTAAACCATTAAATCATTTTAAGATTCGGAAGATATATGTGTCATTGTCCATTTGATAAATGACATCATCTAAAAAGGGTAACAAAAGTCTGTTCCCCAGTCTTTCTGTAAATGACTTCTGCAACACAGTTCATAAAAACCCTAAGTGATATTGTATTAGTGTAATGGACCACCATTCATAAGTTTTATGAATGTCAAAGTATATTTTTAAGGTTTACTGTTCAGACCTCTAGCAATCAGAATATATTTTTATGAAGTCTTGGAAAGTATTAAAAAGGATTTATCAGGATACTGTATCCTCTGAGGTCAAGCTGGCTATTGTCCTATATACAGGAAAATGTTTCTCACTAAAAGTGATTTTTACAAGTGTGCAAGAAGTCCTAACCAAAATTGAAAAGACATTGTTGACATAAATTGGCAACCTCTGCTGGTACTAAAGCAGCTACTATGCACCGTTGCCACTTTTTCATCAGTTATATATTGGAAGTTATGTTTTCACAGAATCGTAGAATGGTTTGGAATGGAAGGGACTTTAAAGATCATCAAGTTCCAGCCTCCTGCCATGGGCAGAGACACGTTCCCCTTGACCAGGTCCTCAAAGCCTCATCCAGCCTGGCCCTGAACACCTCCAGGGATGGGGCATCCACAACTTCTTTGAGCAACCTGTTCCAGTGCCTCACCACCCTCACAGTAAAAAACTTCCTCCTAATATCTAATCTAAATCTACCCTCTTTCAGCATAAAGCTTGTCTTGTTGCTACACTCCCTGATCAAGAGTGCTTCCCCATCTCTCCTGTAGGCCCCGTGAAGCTGGGAAAGCCCGGAAAGCTGCTAGATCTCTTTTCTAACACATCCAGCAGAGCTACTCAAATACAGTGGAAAATAACCACATGATTTATATAAATATGATATACCTTAAAATACACATGCTTTGTTTTAATTTTCACTTTACTGAGAGTTACAACAACTAAGTTTTGCAAATAACTGTATTAACTCTGTGAAACATAATTTTTTTTGTGGGTATTTCCCAGCTTAGACCTATTTAATTTTCAGTGTTTGGATTAATTTACAGTAGCTGAACTTCAGGGAGTCAAAATTTTCTTCCAGTTACACTCCTGCTGTAAGTTTACTTAACAGCTTGTCTCAGAAGATGAAGTTCTAAATTTCTCAACCACAGCTTCTTTGGCAGAAATACATTATTTATAACGTCTCTTTCTGTAATTATTGCTTGTTGTATATTGGAGCACCACATTGTGCCTGTAGCAGATAACAGATTTCACTTGGGCTTTTTCCAGTAAGACAAGGTGGTAAAAGACTCTGGACAGTCTAAAATTTAAACATGAAGGAACATGTGGACTGAAAACAGAGGTAGAGAGACTTGATTTCAATTGCCTGTTCCTAAGAGGAGGTGAATGGCCCAAATAGGCATACAGTCTGTGTTTCCTATTCCTGGCCTTAACAAACAGCTTCACATATGTAATTTTTTTTCCAGATGTGATTGTAGAAATATTATGGTACCAAAAAAAAGTGTAATTATTTTTCAGATTCTCAGGAGTTGTAATAGCAGCCTTGCTTATATAAGACAGTCTTCCCTGATACAAGCTCCCCTCACATTTAACACCTGCAAAGTGAAAACTCATCAACTAGATTACTAGGTTGATGACTTAGCCGTAAGCATGGTAAGAAGCTTTTTGCCTAAAAATAAAAGGTAAGATTCTTTACCAGTGTAAATTGTCATAGCTTCATTATCTTTATTTGAAGTATGTGGATTTATACCTGACCAAGATCAACAATGTGAGCTCCTGCTCACCTTCATCATATATATACTTTAAGAAGATCTTAAGAAGAGTGGACAAGAAAAACCCTTGCCAGTTCAAAACACAGCAAGCCATAATTGCTGCATTTTCTGCACAGGAAAAGCTGCTGTCCATTCTGATTATGATTCCCTCTGGCTGGCATAGTACCAGGGATTTTTGTAGGTTCTTGCCTGCTAGATGAGATGAAATGTTCTTTTTTTTTTTTATTTATGTATCATTTACCGTATATGTAGGTACATGTGAATTGCTTTAGGTATACTGTTTCTTACTACCTCAAGTCATTCTGGAGATTTAGAAAACTGAGCTACACATGCAGAGAAACACTTGCTATTATAGATTAAATTTAGAGGGAAGACTTCCTCTGCAGGCATATACAAAGAAAACACTGGGAAAATAATGTTTCTGTGTTTCATTTGGTCTAAGAAAAATGGTGAAAGAAATTCAGAATGAAAACTGGTATATTGCTTTAAATCTCTGTTTTATTTTGTCTTAATAAATAGAAATTATGGGGAATTTTATATAGCCCATGATGCAGTGTTCAAGAACAGTTAAGTCAAGAATACTAATTTAGCCTTGGGATAGGTACTTAAATTGAAGGACTGGATTTTAAATAAGCAGCCTACTTCCTTATGGAATTTTTAAAAGCATTCTTGCTCCTCCTAAATGTTAGCAGAGAGATAATTCTATTTTTTTTTATTTGTTATTCATATTCAAAAGGTACAATAGTAGTCTAATTTAAGGTCAACCATGTCAAGGAAGGCAGCCTTGCTTGTTTTTATTGAAAGTTTGTCTTTTAGTGATCGTTTCACAGCTTCATTTGAGTAAATTTGAATGAGCCTTCACACACATGATTTGGCAAACAATCATTGAGACTTTGTACCAAATTGTAAATGAAGGTAGTCCTGTTATCTTTTGTCTATGTTCTCCTACTATGTTTTTGATTTTTGTTTTTATGTGAAATGAAAAAAATAGAAATAATTTTAGAAAAATTTATGTCCTTTGGAAAGGGAAGAGGGTATGGAAGTCAACTTTTTTGATTCATTTCAGGCCCACATAAGGTAAGCATTTGCACTAAATAGAAGCCTAAAGAAGGGAACACTAAATAGAAGCCTAAAGAAGGGAAAAAGCTCATGACACTGCTGTTGGTCTGTTTTACTGCCCTGTGTAGATCACAAATCAATTATCCAGACAAGTAAACGCATTGAAAATATCATTTTTAGGAAAACCTTATTTTAAAAAGCTAGGTAGAATTTTGCAAGCATTTTTATTTTGTTTATTACATTTTACATTTTTACAATACTTCTATCCGTAAAAAATCTGTATTTCAACTCATCTTTTTTCATGATGTTTTTTAATACTGTCTTTTAATAATATTCTAAAATGTTTTGGCATGTCATTCCAGTCATTAAAAAATTCCTTGTGAAAATTTTGTAGATTTAAACAGCTAATGTTGATTCAGTGCAAGTTTGAAATACTACAGTATGTTCTGTTGCTAGTGCATAACCAAATTGCATAAAAGTTTAAGACACTTGAAAAATCTCAGTTACACAGGCTCATTTAATCTTTAACCAAATTTGCCTGTTTTAGTCTACCTAAAGTGAGCTTGAGCACATTTGTACATTTGTTATGCAACTGCATAAATATTGTGTTCATCAGAAAGGGTCATGTAGATTACTGTAGTTTATTAAGCTGGTTGCTGATTGATCAAGGAAATGAAGTTCTAAGTTGATAACTTTCCTTATTTTCTCAAAGAAAATTGGAAACATTAAGGTACAAAACAAAAGCTATTTTTGCATTTTTAATGATTGTAGATGAGAATGAAAGGTAGGAAGAGTAAAAGGAAAGAGGACCTTTTGACTTTTTTTTTTCTTGTTTTACAGTAACAGCGTAGAAGCGTAGAAGTTTATAATAAAAAGATGTATAAAATTGTGGCACTTGTGACTTGATTCATAAACTTGCATAACTTTCCTCACTGTGGGTGGGTTCAGTGACAAAGTCCTGGTTTTCCCAAGGCTGATGACAACCACATATGGAGTTATTCCTGAATAAGTCTTGCTCCAGTAAGAGCTTTTAAGAGTCAGCTCTTGTATTTTCAAGTGTGAGCTTTGTCTAAATTCAGAATAATTTCAAATGCAGGCAAGCTTCAGTTTCAAAACAAGAAATGTTCAGTACTAGTATGTCCAGCAGGGGTTGACCATCTTGCAGGATAATATATGCAGTCAAATAAAGAAGAGAAATAACTTTATAAAAAATTATGTCCTGTCATGGTGTGGTCATATTTTATGTTTTGTGTGGCATTATTGTGGTGCTTTTTAATTTTTCATAGTCTGAGGGTGCCTCTTTTCGAGAAGCTACACCACTTCACTAATTCAGGACTCATTTTCTTCCTAGCTGTGCACCTGTAAAAATGGAACAACACTGAGTTCTGTTTTCAGCCAACTGTAAGATTTATTGTACCTCTATGTAGAGATTTATCTTTTCTCTGACTAGATCAATATCTAACTCTCAGGTCAATAAATCCTGATTGAATCTCAGCAGAAGTCAATAGCTACCTATTATGTCACCTAACAGAGAAAGATTTTGTGGGTGTTTGGTCTAAGAAAGAAAATAACATTTGTGAACGCATATGTCGGAAGTTTTATTATAGGATTTCTTTAAATTTTATCTATACAACATCGTCACCTTTTCTGTATGCGTCAGACAGTTATGAAAACTATGGTACACTTAATGCTACCAGTCACATTTTCAGCATTCAAAAATATCTATTTGTGATCTACCATGGTTTTTTAGTCAGTGTTCTGTTTCCCCAGAGTGCCCTTAGATATTTTTCTTCTATGCAGAATTTGAACTAATACTTTTCATTGTGATTACAGATTGGGATTTTGTTGCAAGTTCTAAGCATTAGATGAATTTATAGATTTTTGTTGGTGTAATTTTTTTTTCCAGAAAATATTGCAATAATATTTTGTTTCTAGGATTTTCCATTCAAGGACCTGTAAAGAAACCAATCAATGGTATTTGTAAGGTAGTTGTAACATGTATACATATATATATTTACACTCTGATGTACCAAATCTAGCACTAAAGAACTTACAAAATGAAGAGTTTTGCTGATGGTATTTTACTGATTGTTGAATCTAATTATTTTGCCTTGAACAGACATTAGTTTGCATGGCTGCTATCATAGCACATTAAGCAGAAATGGTTTCATTGTAATTCAAGTGCCTAGGATACATAAAAAAATGTTTCACATTTCATTGTAATTCAAGTGCCTAGGATACATAAAAAAATGTTTCACATTTCCATACGGACACCGGTCTCATTGTATTTCATTTGCACTTTACAAACAAGCATACTTAAATGCTAAGTAAGGTTGCACTCTAAATGACTTATAACAATTGCTTTTAACTCATGTTATACTGCTATAAGGTCTTTATTGTGTTATGCATGGGTCAATGAAGCATTGCAGTGAAGTGGAATGCTCATGGGTATGTAATAAGTGTCACAGGGAGAAAAGAACACAACCACCATGTACATGCTTGCTCTGTTGGCTGAACAAGCTTTCTTACTAACAGATAATCTGAATTATATGTCTAGACCCTGTCTGTCAGTTGTAATTAAATTATTCAGCACATGAAATTTTGTCCAAATGTGGATTCTTGCCGAAACTGTATGTTGCATTCAGTTCTTTAACGAGCCAGACACCATTTTGACCCTACTTGAAAGTTTTTTGTCCTGTCTGTAATCATTGTCTCTCTTTTTGCCCCTCTTATTAAGGTAATCTAATTTGAAAATAAACCATAATATTATTCAACATAATGAACAATGATGTTAATTATCTCCAAATACTTAGATACATTATTATGAATTTATTAAAGGCAAAAAATTAAATTTAATTTGCATAAAAGTCTAATTCAGTAATAGTAGATGAGAAATATGAAGTCAGGTCTATGGCTTCATCTTTGTTTTTCTTTCCCTTATGAAAGAAGTAATAAGGAGCTTTGGATTATTGGTTAAATATTGGCAGCTTTAACCGTCAGCTGTCTATTACTTTGTCACTTTCATTCAAACTATAGATTAAATGCATTTTTATGTAGGCCTAAAGTTAAGTGACATTACAAGAAGTGTTTTATACTGGCAGTCAATACTGTTTCTGTTTTAAGAGGGGGATATTTCCAAGGATGTGAGTATAAGTAGTTAGTTTTTAGATAGTTTTAAGTTCTTTCTTGTCAAATGAGATTTCCTTTGAGAAGATTCCTGTACTTAATTCCCGTCTGCTGTGTTCAGAGGTTACTAAATGTGTTCCCTTTTTGCTTACCTTTTCGTTCATCTCATGTCATAAGGTTGTTCATTCCAACCAAGAATTAAATACACCTGTAAGAAGTTCATATTTTTTTATACTGTGCTAGTAGGAACACATCAGAATTTCGACACTGTGTTGTTCAAGTTGGAGAATCTGACCATTTAGCCCTGTTTGCTCCTAAACATATGTTTCTTCAGAACTATAGAAATGCCACTAATTAAGATTCACTCCCAAGGAAGTAATGAGTCAGTACAAAACTGACACAAAAAAAAAAGTGTCTTCTGTTATAAATTGAATTATTTTATCATGCACACTTATGCAGAGAACTAGTATATAGTGGCATGTTGTTACTAGACACAAGAATATTTTTATTCAAGTCAGAGTGTGTCTCTAAGGCTTTCTTCTACTCCATATCTCATCTCTAACAGTTTTATGTGAAAAAAAAAGATAAATAATGGAGAAGCAATTTTAGGATAGGTCAAAAACACTCAGATAGGGGATTTGTTTGAAAGAATGTTTAACTCTGTTTTGCTGAAAATTCATAGGAACTTATGTGCAATTTATGCTTCAAAAGAAACAACTTACACATTTTCAGGACATAGCATATTGATAAATGATTTCTGAAAATGGAGGAATTAGCCCCTTTTTGAACTCTTCTCAGAATCTGCATACCAAAAAACTTGTCAGAATTTTCCAGTTTTTCACCCTGAAACATTGACTCTTCTAGAAACAAGATCAGATTAATGGAGAGCTGTAGTTATTGACCAGTCCCAAAACTAGGAAAGATGATAGATTCTCCCTGAATAAAGAAGTAGAAGAGAAAATTTGCAGAATGTAAATGTATGTCAGTTTTCTGAAAGGCCAAGCCAAAGGAAATATGTAACCTGCGGATGGTAAATTTAGGCAAAAAGACAAGTAGAGGATGTGAAAAATCATTTAGCCAGTAAAAAAGATAGAAATAGGAATAATGCTTTTCCATGTGTTTTTCTGGAAAATAGGTCATGGTAAAGAAACCCGATTATTTTGTTTTATGAAATGGCAAGTAAAATTGAAAGAAGTAACTACAATGTCATGTGTCATTCTAGTTAAATAGATAGCAATAAGTAGTGAATCCATTAGACAAAGAATTCATCATTAAGCTTGAATATCTTAGTTTTTTGAAAAGATACATTCTGACTGTGGATGCACCAGCTGGTATAAACTATACTAAAAATCTTAAGCTATACTTAGATTTCTTTCCAAGGTGAGGATTGTTGCTTAAAGAGAGTCTACATTTTAAAGATCTGAATTATTACAAACATTGTACCTAATTAGGTGTTAAGCCATGTAATGTGTTTGGTAGTAATGTTTGGGAAAAATATTGCTTTTTTAAATAGAAAAAAGATCAGCCAGGCTTCTGGCTTCCCGTGACTTTGCTGCCCACCTCCAGGGCTGCCAAGTGGTGGCTACTGACTTCTTTTACAGAATATGAAAATATTTTTGGAAGCTGAAGACGATTTGTTATCATATGGTCTGGCTCATGCTTGTTTTGTGTAGATGATTATGTAAGCTGGTTTCCTTTGACTAGAAAATACTTGAGGAATAGATGTTTTATGTCTTACTGGACCCAACTTAATCTAATGACTGTATTTTGCTGTATTGCTACTATGTCCGCAACACCTTACTGTTCCATTTCAACTGACTGTTTCTGTTACATTTTCATCTTTTCTCCACTACAATCTAACAAGTATTTTACTCACCATATTAACTCTTCTTTGCTGCTTCTAATCACAGAAAAAGGTATTTATACATAGTACTTCAAGTTGCAGCCATACGGCCTGCCAGATACCACTGGAGTTGTGCATTTAAACTCAGGTTGTAGTTCAACCTGCACAGAGGTTCTCAAACAGTAGAACCATGTCTGTACGGCTCAACAGAACAAATGAAAGACACCTGTACTTTTTCAGCCATATAGAGCACACTAGACATAGGTTTGTTAAAAGATTTTGGGTTGTGATTAGCTAATGAGATCTACATCAAAAAAAAAAAAAGTTTGCTGCAGATGACTGTAAAAAAGTGAAAAGTTGATGATATAGGTGGCGTGGTTTAACCTCAGCCAGCAACAAGCACCACACAGCCACCTCCTCACTCCCCACCAGTGGGATGGGGGAGAGAATGAGAAGAGTAAAAGTGAGAAAACCTCATGAGTTGAGATAAAGATGGTTTGATAGGTAATCTTAGGTTAAGCAAGTCGTGCACACAAGCAAAGCAAAACGAGGAATTCACTGACTTCTTCCCATTGGCAGGTAGGTGTTCAGCTATCTCCAGGAAAGCAGGGCTCCATCATGTTTTACAGTTACTTGGGAATACAAATGCCATCACTCTGAATGTCCCGTCCC